>JARLTB010000377.1:12927500-13205000 GCA_030141615.1 Unio pictorum
TTAAATTAATTTAATAATTTTGCTGGTTCAGTAATTCACTAATTAAAGCTAAACTAATTGAGTATTAATTACTTACAGGAAACATATTGATATCATCTGAGCCGGTGCAAGGCATTTTGCTGCCATAGACGAGATCAGATATCTGGCGCCCCCGTCCACTCAAGCCCATCCCCCAACCGGCCCATCATGAAATAAACACTTAGCAAAGCGCCCTAGGTGACTGCCTAGTTAGCCTAGCTGAAGCGCCGGCCCTGGATATCATTATTTCCTACTGCTGCTAAATGATGATGGTCAAGATAGAAACATCAAAAAAAAAAAATAATAATAATAATAATAATAATAATAATAATAATAATAATAATAATAATGATGATGATGATAATCATCATATTAATAATAATAATAATAATTCAAATAATAATAATAATAATAATAACAATAATAATAATATTACTGATAATGATACTAATAACAATAATAATAAATAATTATAATAATAATAACAATATTAATAATAATAAAAATAATTTTTCAAAAATAGTACTACTAATAATAAAAATTGTTAATAATAATAAGAATAATAATAATAATAATAATAATAAAAATTGTTAATAATAATAATAAAAATTGTTAATAATAATAATAATAATAATAATAATAATAATAATAATACGTAGTAGTAGTACACTAGTAGTAATAGCAGCATCAGCTTTATTTGTAGAATAACAATTATTAATAACACAATAACAGCAATATTGATAATATTGGTTTTTTATTTACAAATTGTGTTATCAAGCAAGGAATCACGCGTATTAGAGATTGATTAAATTAATTGCCTTAAAGTGAAAACGAACAATGCAAAACTAGTATCTAACAAGTTCTGAGCACTTTCGAGTCTTAAAGAATCTTTTTCAAAAGCAAATACAAAACATAAACATAACAAACAAAAAATTCAGAAATATTAAAAACTTAACATGAATGTTTCTACAGGATATATAACTTGTTTTTTATTCTCAACTAGTTTATTTCAACTTGTTGGGGTTGTTGAAAAATATGTTTGTGCACCTAGAAATATGCTCTGTTATGTACATTTATGTAGGCGTATATTATATCCCGGATATTTTGCTGTAATAGCAGTAGGTATAAGCTACTAAACAAATTGATAGAATTAATTAAAATAAAATGGGTTGACTGCTAAAGATAATGTTATTTTTACATGGTAGTCTTTTTCTAGTTTTTTTAGTTTAAACCCTTTTGTTTCAACATTATAATTCTGCGTATCCAGTAAGATTCCTTTTATTTTCTGGTTTCAGGAATTCATTTGGGGTGTGAGCAATTGCTAAGTGTTATATCACTGAAAGCACACACACACACACACACACACACACACACATATATATATATATATATATATATATATATATATATATATATATATATATATATATATATATATATATATATATATATATATATATATATATATATATATCAGGACACTGATAATGTGTCATTTAGCAAGGTCAGACTCTTTACGAAGCAAAACACATATGTTCTAATTAATGTGACCAAACAAAGTAATACTCGAATAGACTTTAATAAGCAAACACTAAACATTCAAATTAAATTGTTACTCACACCATGCATTCTAAATTGTACCAACATGTTTAGGAATATTTAAATCTCTGCAATCTACTTTTAGCCTATATGCTGATTGATATAACATATGTGGATAATGTCCATATTATTTGTAAGAGAGATTAAATAACCTTTACAAATTACTCCATGAGTAGCAGTCCTTAATTAGTGACGTACATTGTTTGCATTGTGTTTGTACTTAAACAGGTGCTTGCATCATATGTAATACCATCCAAATCAGTACTGTTTTAATAATTTCATAGAAACTTCGACAGGTATATGATACCTTTCACTCCTCATTCGAACAGTGATCAGTTTTACATATTTAAATTATTCTGACGATATAGTACATGACGCTCTGTCGCTATTTCTGCAAGCAATGTAAGATCTTCAACTTCATCTAACTACTGAATACTTTCTTGTAGTTTCATGTAGGTACTGACATTGACAGTGTGGTGAATGTCCACTTGTAATTAGGCTGACGTTTCTCGTATACCATTCAGAATACGTAGAGGATTAGTTCCTGCAAATGATATAAATATTTAGACATCTTGAATAAATATTGTACAATTGCAGACCTTTGTTTCATAGAATATGAATTTTGATTACCGCGAAAACCATATATTGGCAAACTAGTTCTTAAAGATTCGAAGCAAAAGTTTCAATAATTTCTTGTTTTTCCTATATTGTGTCATTTAAAGCTTATTTTAATATCGTGAAAGTGCCATTTCGCAAACATGACGCCATTAAAAATGTGATGGAGTCATGAGAAGTTAATTTATCATTTTAATGAATGAGAACGAGTTAACGTAAATCACATCAGCTATATTACGCTTTACAAATTATATCTGAAACTAATCATGTACTACGATTATACAATATTAATTATATGTTAATATATATATATATATATATATATATATATATATATATATATATATATATATATATATATATATATATATATATATATATATATATATATATATATATATATATATATATATCAAAACGTTAGGGATCAAACGACGGTAATAGAATAATTTCGTTATCCTTATATGCTGATAAATGTATTAATAATTTTATTTATTTATTATTTATAATTAAGTTATGTGAATTTTTGTGGACGTATATGCGTCTGATGAATTTAGTGTACTGAATATTGTAACGTGAATACTAGAAACTGCGCATTAAATTGTTACACTTAATGAATTATATCAATGAAAATAAAAACGTTTTAAGGAAACTAATACACACCTCTAGTACCTGTAATAGGTGAAGGAAAGGATGCCGACGAGAAATGGAAATAGAATGTATATTAAATATGTATATATAGAGAATAAAACAAGATAAATAGTCTTACTATATTTTAAATTGACTCAGTACCTTGAAGTTGTTGATTAGCTCTGTGTGTGAAGTCTGCATCATTGATACTCCTATAAAGGGCCATATTAGACTCTTTAGAGAAACTGGGGAATTGTTGTCGGATTTCCTTCATTAATTCATCTCTGCTCCCACCTCTGCTCTGCATTTTTGACACAAATGCTACAATTGTGCGACATTTTTCTGTAAAAGGGCTTCTTCTGAGACGCTTTCTAAGGTTTGCCCACTTCGATGGAACCCGTGTTTGATTATCATCTGCAATATTAGGAAAGGAATACATTGGGTCTTTGTATTAGTAATATCGATAAGTTGTTTGTATTTGCATGAAATTATACCACAGCTAACAGAAAAAGCCATAGTTGTAATTTGTTTAGTAACACGCAATAATCATAGCGAATCAGCACACACGCACTGCACACACACACATACACACACACACACACAGCAAATTACAATACCAGCAGATGTTTCTGTAGTTGAGATGGATACATAGAGAGCACAACTGTCAAACTATACATATACATAGGAATGTAACTCGCAACATATAATGGTAAACAAGTAGCGTCTAAAACCATATGGTAACTTTCTTAAAGACTAAGCAAGCAAAAAGTAGGAAAACTAAAATTATACGGTCAATATCTACTTAAGCACTCATTTATTCTGAAGACTTTAAGCTGAGGCAGCATTGCATCTGGACTCTAACTATCCCCTCTGCTATGGACCCTTTGTAACCAAAAACTAAGGAGTTGTCAATGAGGCCGTTACTAGCATTTAATCTCAGTATATTGAAAAAGGAACCGTGTGCACAAATTACATCCGTCTTTCTACAATATAGATCATGTAGAAGTTTTTTTGTGTTATATTTTACATTTATCTTTAGAAAGGTCAGAGTTACAATGGCATTGGTGAAACGGATGGAGAACATTGTACTTCTATGTTGATAGAGTTCGCTCAAATGGGTCTAGAGATTACGCCCAAACCAAATAAGGAAGACTGAGATTTATCGAGCTCAAATGATCTGGCCGAAAGATGGATAGTGGTATGAAATGGATTGCGATAAACAAACGAATGAGCGGAAGGTAGCAACAGACATAGTATTGACATATTGATGGTGTTAATGATGTTGTTGATCGAAACACAGTGAGACCAACAGTGGTCTTATTCAATCATTGTTCTGATTATATTTTATGGAGGTTACAAGTTGATAATGTGAAAGAGAGGAAGAAGGTTTTTGAAATAAAGACAGGAGAATAAAAAGGGCATACAGTAAAAGTAACTAGAGAATGTCTTTGCATTAACTGTCACCTGCATTACCTCGCAGTATAGGGTTAACTAGAAGATAGGATTCCGCACATTACTGAAACATGTATATGGATTAGAAATAAGGATATGTGTGGAGGGTTTTAAAACAATGATGTCTAACTTTAACATCTTATTTTTTGGGGAAGTATAAGTCAATCATAATGATCAACCTGATTTACATATAAATGGCTTTGTGAGTGATCAAATATAAGCTGAAAAAGTACCAACAATAAATGCGAGAAGATTTGGCGGTGCGATGTTTAGTTTTTTACAAATTATATTTGCATGATAAAGTGTCCGCTGGTGAAATACAAAATATAATTATTTGTGGATTCGATTAAAGTCTAAGATATATATATATATATATATATATATATATATATATATATATATATATATATATATATATATATATATATATATATATATATAAAGAATACAAATCATATGGCGAATGACAATCCTTTCATGTGCACTGTATACAGCAAGGGATCACGTGTGTCAGGGATTAATTGAGATACATGCAATAAACTGACAAAATAGTGCAAAATTAATTTCTAACTAGCAAAACAGAGACAAAGCAAACAGAACAACATAAAAATCGCCGAGGTTACATCATTATACCTGACGATGACTACCAGAATAAAACTTGAGATTGTTAAACTTGTTCACTATTATTGAGCCAATACGTTACAACAAGCAAATCATTTAAAACAAGTTTTTTTTAAAAGATGTAAAAGAACAAATCTATCAAAATATTACAATAGTGTCACGTGCCTTAAGTAGTTAGGCATTTATAGCAAAAATGATTCAAAGCTACAAATAAAGCACTCCGCTTGCCTAGTAGTTAGGGCGTCCGACTGGATTGCGGTAGGTCGTGGGTTAGATCCCCGGCCGAGTCATACCAAAGACTTTGTAAAAACTGGTACTAACAGTTGCCTCGCTAGGTGCTCAGCATTAAGAATTTAGTGTTAGGACTGCTCGTTCTGGTGTCAGAATAATGTAACTGAGTGGGACATCATGCTACATGTCTGCGGCATGATGCCCCAGTGCTAATCATTAGTATAAACTGCCATACTGCAGACATCGTAGCGATATGACTGAAAAAGTGTTAAAAGTCCAAACCACACACACACACACAAAGCTATGAACACAAAATACATACGTTCATTCGAATTTAGCCTTTCTTCATTTATATCAATTGTCTGTATAGACTGTGCTATATGTATGAGACAAATGTAAACTTTATGATACGTTTGATGGATTTGTAATCAAGTATTCATTAAAAATATAGTGTTTATAAATGATGTTAAACAAACTCATACAATTGACGATTATTAGGTGAAAAAATCGAAACATTGGGATGTTCTTTATATTAAACGGGGTTGATACATATTCTGGAAAATTAGAACAATGGACACTTTTCGACTGTACTATTGGCAATTTTTTCTTTAAAGAACAAATTCTAGTTATAAAGAGGAGACTGATAACTGTACCTCATATACTGGGCAAGGTTGGCCATTACAATACAAATCCGTGTTAGCTTGTTACAAAATATGATTCGAGTCAATTCAAAAAAGGATAGAGTTCTACATCAATATAACCCTAAAATGGATACCCTATATAAGGTCATTGAATAATCATGGGATTTATTCTTTTTATGTAGCATATTTAGCATGTGAAGAATGCTTGGTTGTGATCATTGATAAATGATACTCGTTTGAAGAGTAACTAGACCTAATAAATAAATAAATTCATTGAAGAGTACTTAGACCCAAATAAACGAAACACGTTTGAAGAGTAACTAGACCTAATAAATAAAGTTCTTTTGAAGAGTGCATAGACCTTATAAATGAAATCCATTTTTGAAGAGTAAATAGAACTAATAAATAAAGTACTTTTGAAGAGTAATTAGACCTAAATAAACGAAACTCATTTGATGAGTAACTAGACCTAGATAAACGAAACTCGCACGTAGAGTACTTAGACCTAATAAATGAAACTCTACGAGAGTTATGTCTCTACTGTCTTGAAAATGGCCGTTACGAATTAGTACAAAGGAATGAACGCGATGTAATGGATGTATGCTCTCTCGGAAATTAATAATATATTAAGGCTTGCTTGTTCATTTCATATGGAATATATATCTATCCACGGCCAACATAGAAACACCAACTTTTAATGTTTATTCAAACCATTCTTTAACTAACTGTCAATATGGTACCCTTTTAGCAACAGAAAACGTCTGACGAAAAACCGATTCTGTTCAATAGTTATGACCACTCCGGTGGCTTAGTGGTTAGCGGGAGCGGGAGGTCGTGGGTTCAATCCCCGGCCGAGTCATAACAAAGACATTCAAAAATGGGACTAACAGCTGCCTCGCTTGACGCTCAGCATTAAGATTTTGGTGTTAGGACTGGTCGGTCTAGTGTCATGATAATGTAACTGGGTGGGAAATCATGATACATGTATGTGGCATGATGCCCCAGTGCTAGACATCACTATAAACTGCCTCACTGCAGACATCGTAGCGATATGACTGAACCATTGCTAAAACTACGTTAAAAATGCTAAACAAACAAACAAACAATAATTATGATTATATACCATTCTAAGACTGAAACATTAATTGCAATTTGCTTTATACGTTTTATGTAAATTTATTGGTAAATATATGTTTTAGTGAATCAAATTAATATTATAATTACTCCTCGATAACAGTTTTTTTATCCAATGCATTGAGAACATTTTGCATTATCATCTAAAAGATTTGTAAACTCTTTTTGCAATTTTGTTCTAAATATTTTGTTTTGTGTACTTTATTTCCAATTTGATTCAAGTGTTTGTTATCAACAATGCCCTTGGCTAGACTATATGATATTATATTTTAATTGCTTTACAACTAATGGTATTGTTAAGGTATATTATTATTTGTATGTCATTTATGTATTCATGCTACAATTCGTTGAATCATTACCATCATCAAGCCATCTGAAAGAAAGATATTTTCAAAGAGATAGCTTCCAACGAAATGGCTATAAAATGGAATGGCATAATTGTTTCCCCTTAAGCAGAAATTGCAGATCGCGTATACTCATGTAATTTCTAATGTAAACACATTTACTGAGGATATTTGACTGTATACAAGTAATACTCTTACCTCCTGCTGGATTGACAGAAGATGATCTTCTAACATTGCTGATTAGAGCTTGAAGCAATTCAGCTTTTCGGCTCTCTTTTACCAGATCATCGTACAATCGCATCATGTTGGCTTTTTCGTTGTCCATCTTAAATATCTCTGTCCTGGCGCAAATGTGAATCAAAGTGCCTAAACGATGGAGGAGCATGCAGATAAACTGGGCTAGAAGAAGTATGCCGAAAATGAAGGTGAAAGTTAAAGATATTGGTTCAACGTATTCAACATCCCCATTTCTGGTGACACATGGGAGGCGAATCGAGAGGCTTTTGCTGTTGGTTGTAACCTGCTGCAACGTGAATATGATGCAAATAAACATGGCATTGGCAAGAATGAAAAACAGGCACACTTTATTCCGTAGACCTGTCAACTCAGCCTCCACGCGTTGCTTGTCATCGGGTGTCTGAACCAAAGGGAAAAGATATCTTTTAATCACACCCTTCCAGAACTTTTTCTCTTCTTCGTCTAACTGACATCGGGCCGCATTCTTGAGTAGTTTCTCATCACGAATCCAATCATATCTCACTCTTTCACAATCGATGTCTGAGATAAAAAAAATGAAAAATGTTGTTCATAAACAAATTATTATTTATTTTAAAAATTAATAAAACTATATGTAAAAAGTTTATGTAAGCTAGGCGAATTACCAATGCATTTCCACCAGAATTTCAACACGTTTTGTAGTCATTATTATAAATTGTGAAGAATTATGTAAATGAGAATTCCGGTGCATCATACAATTTATACGGAACAAATCCATCGACTTAATGATTTGTAAACAATACTAAAACAAACATGACACACTTTGAAGGTGAACACATATTTGTGTTTTCTTTTAAATGTTGGAACAAATGTCGTGAAATAAACAATGCATTTATATAGTATAATGAAATGTTTTACTAGTGAATATGAAATCAAAAGGTTTTAACATTAACCCAGCAAAGATTGTATCTTGAGTTTACAGACTGGAGCAAAAAACAAACCATACAATTTGCTATCCACACACGGGAAGTATCGAAATCAAACCATATAATCTACCATCCACACAGACAGGAGCAAAAACAAACCATACAATTTACTATCCACACACGGGAAGTAGCGAAATCAAACCATATAATCTGCCATCCACACAGACGGAAGCGAAAACAAACCATACAATTTACTATC
The DNA here is from genome assembly GCA_030141615.1 of Unio pictorum. Lineage (NCBI taxonomy): Eukaryota > Metazoa > Mollusca > Bivalvia > Unionida > Unionidae > Unio > Unio pictorum. The sequence goes on from JARLTB010000377.1 coordinate 12,936,187, forward strand.
CACGCACAGGTAAGTCTCCATGTATGTGTGAACTGACAAAAAATGGAAAAGGAAACCTCGTTTGAGGAATAAACAAGTGTTAGAATGTTGCTGTCATATATTTTAAATATAAAAATGACATATCCCAGTATTTACTCTATTGGGCACACGTGTTATGCACGTGAGTGCAATATAAACGTATGCCATATCGTAACATATTGCACAATTCGGAAAATTACAAGTTAACAGAGACGAAATTGTGCAATATAATAAATTGTATACATTGCCGTAATGACTTTAATATGGAGGGAGGTAAAGCCATTCATGTTATCATACTGGCGAAATCAATGCAATAGGAAGTAAAGGAGGAAACGAAGATAACAACGTACATGTTTGATAATAATATTTGTACATTGGTAAAATTACAGTACAATAAAGTTACGAAATTCTAACAAGTATCAGGTAGAATCGTGGACACCAAAAAGTTATATTTAACATATCACACTTCGAATCAGTTGGGTCGTAACTATCGCAGAGCCAACTAAATCGATGCACGCATGTGATATAATTGTGAAAGCATTCCTAAGTCATCAACCTGCTGTTGTAGGAGGCAACTAATAGCTGGGACCATTTTGGCGATGGCTGCGACGTGTATTGATGAGTTTGATACACGAGGTTTTGCAGAGTCTGTTTTGTTTGCCAAACATAACATTTTCCATCGATTTCAGCTACATTGGTAATCAGACAGGCCCTAATAACAATGCATTAGTAAACTCTACATTAGCCGGCTGGTTGAGCATAGTTTCATCGGCCAATACAAGGGTTAGTCAAATCAGATACACTTACTCAAGTATGTTATAAGATTAAATATTATTTTATATAATACTCCAGCTGACTATTTACTCAGTGAATGAATAGGCACACTTTACACATTGATAAATACCCAACCATGATCATTTTATTCTTGAAATAACAACTGACGTTCTTTACATAATCATATCAGCAGATATCATTAACAAAGCGTTCACATTTAAGAAGTTTTCTTTTATTTACCTCTTCGCATCGACATAATACATAATCCCATCTTCATCAGCCAAAAGGGTCTATGTTTATGTAGTAATATATGGTAATGTCAGTGCGGGTCAAACCGGTTTTCTGAGGAGCTTGTTATAATTAGTCTTAGATTTTAAAACATGGTTGATCCGGCTTAACACTCGTTATTCCTGTTTTCAACATTACGAATGCGTATGACCAGTATTGTTCTCGCAGTCGTTGTTCATCCTGTCTGCGCATTCCGTTCTTTCAAAAGCCAACACGAGTCCATTTTTAGTGAAATACACTTGAAACAAGGAATCAAAAGCAGTACATAGATTTTATCGATGTATAAAACATTCCAGATCAGTATCACGTGACCATTGAGCTCCAATCAATTTGTTATTGAAAACGGCATTAGCTCCTTGCCGTTGAATTAACTAATGAGACATATATACTAACAAATTAGTCATCGTGTGCTATAACACAATGATTTTATGGCTTGGCTGAAGACACACAAAGTTCAAACAAAACTTGATTCTGGCCAATTACTTATCGACTTCAGCTCTATGCTCAGTATGACAACCCGCCTCACAAAAAGCAGCTAATGGTTTTTGAACACATAGCCCCACTTAAATGTATTTAAGGCCATGCAGTGTAGCAAAAACACAAGAAATCAATGAAAAAGTATGAGAAACGCAAATGCGATACAATTGAGTAGCATAAAAGATATATCAACTAATATAATCATTAGTATCCCTTAAGTTTCAAATGATAAGACACAGAAAAAAAAACTTCAAATCATAAATTAAAATGCACGAGCAATACATGTGATACCAATGCAAACTACGCAAAGCACATTTACAGAATGGCAACAAACAAAAAAAACCTGAGTCAATATAGTATCGCATAGTATGAAACTACACTTGCTATTAATCTATCAAATCTTAGATACGGCTAATATCATGGTATTTTACAACACATTACATGCTGGTGTTGAACAATTTTAAACATATGTCAGTATGAAATGGTTAATACTTTTGGCTTTACAAAACCGATTGATTCTAACATTACAATGTACTTGAAAGACGAACATAAAACAGAAGTATTTATAATTGATTCGAATCACAATAAAGGAAACAGTCAGAAAAAGAAATTGTAGTATCAAATCTGGGAGAAATATCAAACCATTTTACCCAAGAATCTAACAAAGTATCATAGCTGTACATCGTGATCGAATGTAACAAAGTATCATAGCTGTACATCGTGATTGAATGTAACAAAGTATCATAGCTGTACATCGTGATCGAATGTAACAAAAAGTATCATAGCTGTACGTATTGATCGAATGTAACAAAGTATCATAGCTGTACATCGTGATCGAATTAACAAAGTATCATAGTTGTACATATGATCGAAACGCTGGCATAATTGTGTTTTGATCACAAGCAATGAATCAATGATATCATCATGAATGCAATTAATTAATTATCAAAACCATATTATATACCTGTACTAGCTGTTCAAATGAATCGCTTCAGATGAAACTGAAAACTACATGAAAAGACTATCTAAAATATATGAAAGGGGAAGAGAAAAACTATATAATTCAATAAAATAAGTGCCAATTGGAGTTACAGATTGAAAGACTTGTTCTGGTAACTCACTAGATAAACACCTCCTATTATGATTTTGATTTTTATGCGGCTATCAACAGTGGTATGGAGGACATCAATGCAACAGTCCTAACACACCTACTCACTCCAAACTAACCTGAAACGTTCAAACTCCAGGAAAGGCAGATGATTTATTTATGAGGGTTTAATAGAAATGCATATTATTTGTAACCTGATGGGTTTTGTTTTCGTATATCTTACAAGGTTATAAAAAAACAAAATTAGTGGTTGTGAACTGTGTGTGTTTCTCTGGCACAATAAATGACAAAATACGGTAAATGCACAACTCATTGCAATGTAGAATTATACTTCTAATGATTAAATACCTCAGTCTAACACAGCATTGTGTCACGTACACGTCGTGCAACATTAAGTTTTAACACTTGAATACAAGACAAAATGTTGGATATATCAGAACCAGGAATATTCATATATTCAAGGTAAGTAACGCTTTAAAGTCTAATTCACCAAACCAAGAGACTTTTATCCCATCAGCAGTTCAAAATGTTGGATATATCAGAACCAGGAATATTCATATGTTCAAGGTAAGTAACGCTGTAAAGTCTAATTCACCAAACCAAGATACTTTTATCCCACCAACAGTTCACTTCCTGTATTATATTGTTATTAGTGACGTGTAAAACACTTTCACAATTTAACTAGGCTTGATGATTAATTTAGTATTGTCTGATGGTGTTGGTGTGATGCGTTATGCGCAGAAATATTGAATATTGCATTTCGTTTTTGCTTCCTTACGCAAACGGGTTAAATTAAGCATTGTATTATGTCACAAATCGCATGTGCTTACAGTGGAGTACTTACCTTAAAAGCAATATTATCGAGGCTTTATGTTTACGTTAAAGTGACAAAAGGTTTGCCTGTAAGAGTTTTCACCAAGGACAGTAATTATTGCCGTATGCACGAAATTCATTTAGTCAATAAGCCAGTCTCTAAGACACAACAAAACCCCGTTTTCTGATTTTGTATACATAGGATGCTTAATAGTTCGACGATTAAAAAGCTATGAAAGAAAATAAAACTGCAAAGCAGAAGGTCACACAACACCAAAACTTGCAACAACCTGTGTCTGCCGGAACTGGTGATGTTGTATCCGTGTTTTCCACCGAGGAGTTTACTTGTTCCTGTTTAACCAGCTGACTCTCCAACTGATCTAGTCTCTGTAGGATGTATCCTTGGTCAGTTTCCGTAGAGCAACATAAACATCTATTCATTAAAGGAAGCAAAACCGTGTTTTAAGAGGACATTCTGTGGATGGATTGAAACAAAGTGTGTTCTGCTGAATTACTAATGATTAAACGTCGGAGAATAATTAACATAAATTATACTCAGAGTAGAAAAGATGTAAATGGATTAAAACAAATATGATAAAGGTATGATTTTCTTTAACGAATAGAGATGCAACTTAACGAATGTGCATCTACAACATAACAAGATCGAATTTGGTTTCTTCGACACAAATGGTCGAGAATCAAACGGCTATCATGGGGATCGACGTAAGCAGTTTAGCACAATCCTAGCTATATATCGCAAATGAAACAAATCTAAAATTATACTATGAAGTGTTTGAAGTCGTTTTTGTTTTGATATTCGTGTAACTTTTATACATCCTGCAAAAAGCACACACACACACACACACACACACACACATGTATATGTATATATTTACTGTGTAGACAGTTTTCTTTTCAACAGTCCACGATTTGCTCTGCTGATATTTCTAACTGGGTTGATAACATACAATTCTGTCTGACGCGATGGAAGTCGACAAAAGCTACACGAGTGAATGCTATATATGTATAAATATATATGTGTGTGTGTGTGTGTGTGTGTGTGTGTGTGTGTGTAAATAGAACATGCCGATTAAAATAGTATTTAAAGTCAATAGATGTATATGGTTTTTACTATATTGTCTACATACGAAATCACACCTAGATTTAAATGGATGGCAATGGTTTGGTAGTATACCAAGGAGACTGGTGTTTTCGTATTAAGAAGACGTGATATTATTTAAGATTCTACGTTGAATCTTAGTGAGAGGTAAGTTGAAAAAGAGACAAACAGAAGGTCCAAGCCCATAACTGTGTATTGGATCAAACTTCTGAATGCCCGATATGCCTGATGAGCCATTCACAAAAATATTTTAGTCGATTAGAAGTCTTACTACGACCGGTATTACCAGAATAAGACCTGTCTAACCCAACTCGTACTAAATCCATGTCTGTATTACTACAACCGGTTAGTGTTAGGAGTGGTCGGCCCGGGGTCAGGATAATGTGACTGGTGGGACATCATGCTACATGTCTGCGGCATGATGCCACTGTGCTAAACATCAATATTATCAGCCTCACTGTAGACATTGCAGCGATATGACTGAAAAATTGTTGACGCTACGTTAATAATCCTAATCAATCTAACGAACAAACGACCGGTAATAACAGACTAAGACCTCTCGTAACCGAACTCGTACTAAATCCATATCTGTCTTTACATTCAACATTGAAATAGGAAGAAGGAATGCTAATCGTCATCCAAAACCCTAAATAGGTTGTCACATGTATATCAAGTATAAAACGGAATTGGTGTTTAGAAGATGTTTATGAAATCATTCGCAGCTTTGATAGAGAAACTACTGCCGGAAACATCATGTTAAAACACGGATGCCAAATTAAAGAGAACTGACTATATGTGTTTATGTATCCATATATATATATATATATATATATATATATATATATATATATATATATATATATATATATATATACCCGGTATATATATATATATATATATATATATATATATATATATATATATATATGTATATATATATACCCGGTATATATATATATATATATATATATATATATATATATATGTCCATAAACAACATGGCTGTGCATTATTATTTTGTAACACGGATGAAATGATAAATGTTATAACCCCATGGACAATCGCGTTTTATTGTTTCAAACATTGATGGTCATGTTTATTTTAAAACAAAATATATTATTTGCATTGAAGGTCTATGTGTTTTCAGTCAAGCACATTTTTGGAGAAGATGTAAGTTTAATAATGTATATTGAAGTATACTGTAGACATAAGATTACTCGTATTACCTTAGCGCACCTCTGGATACATCAAACCAATTGCGTGGTTTTCCAGATGTTCCTGTATCTTTGCCGGAAGACGTCTGAGCTGTCTCTCTTGTTCCCCAGGATGTTACATTAAGATTGCAGAGGGAATAGAGAACCATTATCATCGACATAGCAGGAATGGCAAGAAAATATAGCAATCCGTGGAAAATGCAGGTGAATTCCTGCCCAGAATAAACAAAATAGTATACTAACAATATGTAAGTGTGTGCGCGTCTTTGTGTGTGTGTGTGTGTGTGTGTGTGAGAGAGAGAGAGAGAGAGAGAGAGAGAGAGAGAGAGAGAGAGAGAGAGAGAGAGAGAGAAGTGGGGGAATAAAATATGTAATTAAAATGTGTTAGTTACCAACATTATTTTAATTTTAACAATACTTTCCTAAATCACCATGACTCGCTTACAAAATTAATAAGGTATTTGTATCATGCCATCAAGCGGCTATATAAAAGAAACTAAATATAAAGACGCTTCCATCGCCACTGAGTTAATTAATGCACGTACCTCCTTATATATCCTAGTCCATTCTATGAGTAAAGAAATTATCCTGCATTTCAAAATGAGGAATGAATATCATCATTGTTCATCCTATTTAAGACCAATGTATACACGTTTATCAATATGTATTAATGATGTTTCTTGAAAGCAACAGAATAAAAAATCAGTTGCTGCATGTTATTATCTAGGAAGAATATTAATAAGATGTTGCTACCTGTGGATGCAAAAGGGCGGAAATGACAAACACGCCAGCAACAAAAATGAAGAATATTGCCGTGACTGAGCAGAATCCATGGTTAACAATAGTGATAGCCAATCCTATAAGAACAAGCATCATCACCAACGAGTACACTATGGATAGTAGTCCGGCGTACGTCAACTGAGAAAAAGAGAAAGAAATAAAGTATTGTTCTTTAGTCAATACCGTACAATTATTTTGTATTTCCAAGCATGGAAATCGTATTAAAATGTGAAAACGTACAAACACAAAATGATATTCATCCATACATTTTGCAGCAGCCTTGGTCATCTTAAAATGTAAAGGAGATGATGAGGAGAACAATGACTTTCTGGGCACAAATGTCATTAACAAAACGATCCCCATCCTTAATGTATGATCATTTGAGGACTTTAGGAATTATGTGCTAGAATTAACATTGGCAAGACCCTATGCGGACACGGGAAATTGAACATGTACATGAAGATTTAAGAACAAAGAGACGTGAGCATTATTGCTGCCATGTTGAAAAATGAGACCAGGGTAAATGTTAATATCATTGATTAAAAAATAACGCACTGAACCATCATCTATCCTAGAACCGTCAATACCTACTGCTTTATTTCATTCAATTAATCATTTAATTTTATCAACTAAAACCTAAAGTGTCTACTATACGAGTCTCCAACTACAGACCAATTGATAATCACCCACACTTACTGTTGAACAAACAGTCTTATCGACCATAACCCACATATACTGACCAACACCCACAAGTGGTACCTAATACACTATATTATATTAAGGCACAAGGGTCGTGCACGTTCGTGCAATATCTGTTTAATATCGTTCAATACTGCACGATTCTGAAAATTTAAAGGGCATAGAGACAAATATGAGCATATCATACTATTTCCGACACGTTTGTCTGCTATTTGGGGTGGAAACATAAACATCAAACCAACAAAAAAAGTACAACAACTGGTTATATATGTTATTCGATATTGCATCGAATTTAACAAAGGGCACAAATTATATATGTTAGTGAAATCGTATTCTTACAATACCAATATTGGCCTAGAAGGAGAGCATGCTCTAAATAATATATTTCAAAAAGTAATCGTAGCTATATTCACGAGACAGACTATGGAATTAGTTTTAAGATATAACTGCCATTTACTTCAGGTAAGTTCGATATCGACGAGAAGTGAGTTCATTGGAAGTTTGCTTATATCAGTCTATTCTTTTGCGGCAACAGTTTTGTCAGGTATTGTTTTCCAAGGACTGCTTGGGTTTGTCTTTCGTCCTTGGCATCCGTCTTGAAATATAGTGTATCAGAAGTAATGTATGCTAATGTCCTTGCGCATGGGAACGAATTGATGCAAATTCAACTCATCGACTGACCAGAGTAAATGAATCCTGGAAAAGTGCGTTGATATAACCAGGAAGAGAGCGTGCTGATCCATCTCTAAAACTACAACTTCTTTCCAGATAAAAATGGAGATTCCTAAACGTCACAGAACGCGAACTCCTTATCGTCAATAGGAGCTCATGAAGTCCCTTTGCAAATGACAAAGCAAAAGGTCTTGCTGACTTGATCAAGCATATTGACCTATAGACTATCTTCACATGATCCCATTCTCTACTCTCATCCATTTCAGTTGTACGAGTGGTTATTAGATCTTGACACTATGCAAAAGTTTCAAAAATCGAGTTAGTAATCGTACCTTTTACGCGGCTAATACCTCTTTTCACTTCAGTTTAAGGGCATGTGTTGTAGGTTTGGATATTGAATAACTTGTGTTGAAGTGTGATTATCTGTGGCATTACTACTTAACTATATGATCTGTATCTCTTTTCACATGAGGCTGCATACGTGTATTTAGTAAGTAACCTTTAATTGTAATGTAGGTGTGTAACCTTTAATTGTAATGTAGGTGTGTAACCTTTAATTGTAATGTAGGTGTGTAACCTTTAATTGTAATGTAGGTGTGTCATGTACCAAAACGATTTGTACTTGCTGGATCACAGTTCGGTGTGAGTGACCATCAACTATCGCAATCCATCATGTTTTGTTTGTACGGCTAGGTGATGGATTGTACTTAAGTATATTAGGAATGATCACGTAACGTCTGTTGTGGATTTCAAATGATTAAGGTGGGCTATGGTAGTTTTCATAACTATCAAGATTAAATCAACAGAGTGTATATAGACCTTCATTAAAACCAACAGCTCTTTTCACAACAACCAAAATCCTTATAAAAAGAAAGGCTACTCATTCTTAACAACCCTAAAATACCCCTATACTATCAATTATATTTTGATTTTTAAATGTATCTTAAATATTTAAATATGTAACTTGACTTTTCGCTAACAAATTGTGAAAGTTGCCTCGATTTCCTTCAATATCGAAATCATTTTTACTTAATTCGGTGTCATTTAATTTACTTCATACTTGCACAATTTGGTTTAAAGTTTTACGATTATTACGATTTCTTTGCTTACCTTTATTCATATTATTTTTTTAGGAATGTTAGTATTGTCTATAGTATTGGCCATCTTTACACATGTTTGTTTCTTCTTAGAGTTTTCACTCAATTTCATGATGGTATCTTAACTTTTGTACTACTTTTACTCTAAGAAATAACTTGACATTTGTGCAGCTCTTTCGGGCTCAACTTGACTCATAAACAGTTTCGAAACTCGAGTACAGCGTTTTGTCAAAGCTACAAGTTTTGGTCCAGATTGAAAATAATCACTGCCTATACTGTAAGCCATCAATGTTTCTAGGATTTATTTCACTTCCTGCAGCTGTACTTTAGTTTTCGTTCGGTGATACTCTACACCACATTCTGAAACATTTTGGAAACTTTAGCATTACGTCCAGTCACGTCGTTAGGAGTTTTTATCTTGAAGTATAGAATCTGTTTAAAATAAATACAATATATGCAAATATACTAAAACCGTAAATAAACTCTGAAATAAAGATAGCGATATTTGCATAAATCTCGGATATATGACTGATATATGAATTTAGCCATTAGGCTATAGTCTGTTTTAGATAATTCCCTTCCTCTATTTAGTCTGTAGAATGATGAGTGTTGAATGGTCATAGTGAGTGGTTATTTAACACTAGATTTTAGCCTTTGGTATTGTATCCGCTAATTCGACATCATACCCTTCATTATTTGTGTGTAGGTGGGGACGCTGGTCATATAACGTTTTGTAAAGATAAGCATATGTATATACTAATATGTGTGTTGGCCCTTAAGACCGTGTGCTTGTCATTAGTTGTGTGTACTTATTAATAGAACTGTGTATTGTTTAGCTAGCGTTTGTCTTGGTCAATAACACCGTACAATGGTTAAGCATAGAGGATACTGTTCAGAAAACGAGTAGCACTATGCATAGGTTAGTGCGGGAGGATGCTGTGTTGCAGGTGTGTGTGATGGTACTTGTTCAGTAGCTGTGGCTGATGGTCAGTAACTGTATATGCCGGACAATATATACTATTGCTGGTCAGTAGCACTGATTTAGATCAGATTCATAGACAATAGTCAGTAGGTATGACTGTTAATCAGTAGGATTGCGTATTGGTTTGCAAGCAGCATAGGTTCTGCCAGTAGTATCGTATCATTAAGTGTGGATTTTGGTCAGTATATGTGGGTTATGGTCGATAAGACTGTTTGTTCAACAGTAAGTGTGGGTGATTATCAATTGGTCTGTAGTTGGACATTTGTGACATTACATATCCCCATGCCCATATACATGTTCAACTTTACAGCCTAATTGCTCTTGTTCCTCATAGTAATGTTTATTTTCCTTGCCTCTTTTGTTTCATACAAAATGTTAGTCCACTAAACCTTTCCGTATTAAATTCCTATTTTACCCGAAGGGTCATACTTTCGAGATGGAAGTCATAATTCTAATTCATAGTGGCATCCAAGGATAATGTGTGTTTGAAGGTCGTACCCTTATGATACTATTATGCAAACTCCACCTTTATCGTGAAATAAACATGGTGATCTCTGCAACTGTTATGAAACGTCCCAGCTGAAATCTGCCTATTTTTTTAAATATACATGTGTTGTTTTCTGATTATTTGGGAGACATCTTTAACGAGACAATAAAATATTAAACAATAATGTGCATATGGACTTACTTTAACTTAAAAACATCAAAACGTCTCCGATTGGATTGGATATTAAATAGTACATCATAAGTTGGACAGTGAAACATATTTGCATTCATAATGTCACCATTATTAAATTACATGTAATCCAATCAATGGCATATTATGTCATTTTGCACGTGTTTTTGCCATGAAATGACTCTGCCTTTAGATATTTGATAAACATGTTCAATTACGAAAATCGTTCTAAAGATATTGATATTCGTTAACGTATAAATATTGAGATAATAATTACCAGAGGTTTACCAAACTGTCAGTGTAAATCGTTTAATCCGAATAATGATTCTTCTGAGTGTGTCAGTCACTAATTTAGAATCTTTTAGCCCTCCATAAAGAACATAAAGAATCTGATTAATTAGCAAGCTTCTACATTTCAATATACACATTCTGCACCTAAAAAACCTAATAATAACTACTAGATGTAAATGCATTGAAAGGCTAATTTCTGTATTCATTGAAATCAAAATGACAAAACCAGATTGGTCGGAAGGATATTAATAAGAGTAAAATGACTTACTTGAGTTTCCGATTTGGCATTAAAACAAAGGGCAATAAAGACAACCAGTGGGATTATGTTTATCAAAAGTATCACCCAGAGATCTATCACTGGATAGGCCGTGTTGATCGCACCAACAAGCATGAGAAATATTGTTCCAGGTGTCAGAATGGACGAAAACATCAGAAACGCCTGGTAGAATATGTAGATTGTTGATATGTCGGGATTCTTTTTTATGACATGTCTCCAGTCAAGAAGGAGATCCAGTATATTAGCCATGGTTGACGGCGACCATCTACGTCTCTGGTTGAAGAACTCATTGAAGCCTTCTGGAGCTTCAGTTAGTGCATCAGAGGCGGCCACGTATTCCACTCTGTATCCTTGTTGCAGCATTAATGTACACAGCCACCTATCCTCACCTAAAATATAAACACAGATACATTTTCAAAATCCGTTAATTTCAGGAAATATTTTTCAGTATACTGGCCACGTAACGTGGTCCCAATAAAATCATTCTAACTGTAACCAAAATGCACTATTTCGGCTACACAATAAAATAGTAAAACATATGGTCCAAATCGTGTGCTGTATGGATATGGCACTGCATTGCCATGTAACTGGCATCGAAAAGACTGCAGAATGTGAAATAATTAATTTTTAAAAGAAATTTTCAAAACAATAGTTTTAGTGCATAACGACTTAGTCAAACGACTTGTTGCATACAATGATGGACATGACTGATGACGAAATACGGAGGAAGAAAGGTTTTGAAGCAAACACATTGAAAAATAGCGAACGTCAATGACGATTGTATTCGGAGCCGTACAGCTCGCATGTAGTAGACCAACCATATTATATAAATCTGTTCAAACATTTTGACATTTGATGTGGAAATAAATCTCCACGAACAAGTCTTGGAATAGCAAACGCATCTTTGGAACGTACTATGTCAATCAGAACAGATGCACACCTGATGTTTTAATGTAATGGTCACCTCTATGACATATATGCCTGCCTTGGCAGTGTCACTGAGAGTGCAAAAACATACTCTTTTTAAATGTCAATTTTTATCATGTGAGACGTATTACGTTTTAGTAAAATATAATACTTCTTGGTGATATACCACCAAACACACCAGGACGTTTCGATGGAATGAACTTTTAAAAAATTCAAATTAAATCTGTAATTAAAGTAGTTTAAACACTTAACTTTATAATTTATTGTGTATGCGTTGTAAATAATTCTTACATCGTCACATGGAATTCCATCTTCTAGTAAGTTATGTTTACGTTTTGTTTGCAAAGGTTCATTTTTCTGAATTTAAATGTACGATATTAAAACTTAGAATAGTTAATAGACACAATATATCTGTTAACATACCGTTAGGAGACCCAGAGCGGCTGAGTAGTCTAAAGCGCTAGTTTTAACCTACCACTACCATTTCACCTGTGTGCACATTCGAGCTTCCAGCTCGTTCAATGTGAGTATGTGATAAATCTGGCGATAACAAAACGTCCAATATATGCAACTCACTATAATTAATCGATTTCGTCATAACGTTAACTCGGCAATACTCAAGATGACACATCACGGTTCTACACGCAACGGTGATATGGCAACCATATTGTAAAGGTTCTTTCAATCACACAGGTGCATCCACCAGGCCCTTATAACTGACCATTTGGTTCATCATCTATACATTAACTGACCTCTATGAATCAATCTATATACATGCGTGTCCTATTGCACCTTCAATCCTTTGTTTTGTTTCTTTTTCGGTTTCATTAAATGATGTAACTGCGGTACAGTGCAGGAGCAGTCAATATTGTATTGTTATGTAGTCGATGTCCGATCAATATATGTTTTTTGACACTTTAATTGATACATTAACTTTAATAATGGTTTAATCGTAAGATCTGGGAAATATATTTGAATGAGGAAACTTCAAATGTCTAAGGTTACATTACGATTAGGGGCCCCGAGTGGCCGAGTGATCTTAAAAGCTGTCCGTTACGGATCACTGCCATCTCACCTCTGTCTGCGTGGGTTCGAGTCTCGGATTCGGCCAATGTGGGTATGTGAGAAAGCTTGCCAGTAGCTTCTCGTGGGTAGGTGGTTCTTTCCGGGATTTTCCGGGTTATTCCTACTGGCCGCCATGTATAGAATATATTGTGCTGAAAATGGCGTTAAACCATATAAAACAAACCAAACATACATTACGATTGATAATGTGGGTCATAAACATGTCATGAACATTTACATACATTTACCTACAGAACAATAATTAATCTACAATGATCATTTTTTTTCACTCTATACAAGATACATACCTTGGTCATACTGTATGTGATGCCGTCCTTCCGTGGGTGGGGTAGTGTAAACCTTCATGACGTTTTTGTCCATCAAAGATAATCCACGAAACAAGCTGAAACAACCGGGACTGCAAAGAACACACCCCATTTTATCCTCAGCTACTTTCTGTAACCAGTGACTCACAGCGTATTCAAACTTCTGATACCATACCATTGGACCTGTAAATTAAGTTTTCTGAACCAGCGAAACAACTTTTGGTTTGAGAAATGTTGATGCTACATGATGTAAGCCACAGCGCAAGAAATGTATTGATGTGAAAACCTGGAATGTGAGTTGTGTCTGAGTTTGACTTTATAAGCAGGTAATGACAGCAATAAAACATCGACTGTTACGTTTCCAAACAATCCCAGTCCATGATGATGTAATGACAAAACAGTTTTATGAATATTATCGATAATTGATTGATTTCAACAATCTATTTTCCAACACAGGTTGATGTTCACTTAACGAGTTTATATTATGTTGTATCCAGTAAATATTAAATTAGATTTTATACGATAGCAAAGATATGGTGCAATTATTCTTAGTATTATTTTTATCATTTAAGTTATTATTATTATTATTATTATTATTAATAATATTATTATTATTAAATGCATTTTAATGCACCTCTTCATGCTTTGAAATAGATATATACTATGAGGAATGAATGTCAGATTTCATTCAACATTACATTCGACTTTGGAAGAAACAGTAGTCGGGGCAGACGTTCTCACAGCTTTATAGGAAAACATGACAAGCATGAAATAGGTCTTGATTTCTTCGCACTGGCATCCACACTAAATCAGCAGCAAATTATTTATTAAATTACCATTTCCAGTTGGATGTATCCTCCCACATGCTGCACCGACATTGGGATATTTCTTCATTCTGTCCAGTAGATATTTCACTGCCTCTGGTTTGAAATCAACATCCCCATCTAAAGCTAGAATGAAGGTATTGCTTGCCTGCTCTCTAAGGCGTGGATCTCTTTCTAACTTCTGCGCCAGATCGTTGATGTTCTTTACAGTTTTCTTTGCTTCACGCAAGATTTTATACCCCAGGAAATAGTACATGTACATCACCTAAGTAAACGTTTGTCCCTTTATTATCTAAGTCGATTACAGAACTCATTAGATACATTTTATATTGTTCTAGACATGATGCCCGCTTACATGTTGACTCTCTTACATCAGTTAAATTTCATAGGTGACTAAATAAATATCTTCCTTTACGTTGCTATAGCGGAATTATAGTAAACCTAGTTTTATACGCAGATAAAAATGCAATCTGAACAAAGGTAAAACGTATATGTTTGCACCGTGAACATAGTTTGTTTTAAACTAGCGTATATAATTAAGCCTTATAACCTGAAAAGTCGTGTTGGTTAGAGTTTCTGTATCATTACAGTTGCTATCTAAAATCATACGCAAACAAATTCCAGAATAGCTAGCTGAGATTATTTCGATAATTTTTCTTACGGTTGTTAAAGTCGCCGTTAAGAGCTTAATATTAGCACTTATTTTACTGTGTAAATGTCACCATCGATACCTTAATATTAGTATTCACTGTAGCGTATGAAAGTCACAATAGATATAGTATTATTAGTAAAAATTATGTTTGGACGCCACTATCGAGACCTTAATACTAGTAACCATATTATTTTGTAATAGTCACCATCAGTGACTTGATACTAGTAACCATTGTAATGCGTTGAAGCTACCAATGAGGTCCTAATACTACGATCAATTGTAATGTGTCGAAATCCCCATGGAAACCTTAATACTAGTAACCATACTATTTTGCAATAGTCAGCATCAGTGACTTGATACTAGTAACCATTGTAATGTCTTCATGGAATTCAAAGACGTCTCAAAAGCCATGTCATAAATCCAAACATATTATATTTTATACTTTTAAATTTCTGGCAAACTCTAATACTGATTGGGGATTTGAAAAATCTACTTCGTTCCTCCAGATTGCTTTTCATTATAACCCTTAACGTTATCATATTCGTTAGCATGAATTGTTGTGATTTTATGCTAACTATCGATTTTACCTGTCATGCAGGATTTTTTTTTTGAAAAGTAAACAATGTTAGCTAATACAAATTCACATGGTGTTGTGTTCTGTCAATTCTATATAAAAAGTAGCATAAACTAGCTTAATGTACTCTTTCGCAATCTTATCGCATGGAAAAATACCCATTTTTTCAAAGATTTGTTTTAAAGTTGAATCATAGTGTTTCCAAATGATATGTGTTCAGAAATGTAATATATTTGAAAATTTAAATTGGATTAACCTGACTCCATCTTTTTCTAACTCGTATTTTTTCTTTATTCTTCAGATGGGCTATCATTTTGTTGCCATTCGGTAAAATCCAGTCCAGTCTTCCTCCGTAGCGTGTTTGATATTTTGATTTTAAGCAGTTATTGTCTCTGTAAATATAAAATATATGGTAAGTCTATGATATAAACACAAATGTACACAGACACATACATATGCACGCACGATTCATTATCAACCTGACTTACTGATTACTGACAACCACCCTGTCAAAGACCCTTCATTTCATATATACAAAATGTTATGAAAGTGTCTAGTAATTATTATATAGCCAACATTCAGATAGCACAACTAATTAAAGTTGAAGGTAAGATAAATAGTACAGTTTGGTCTGACTTTAACAAACGAGTCATCTTTAACACATCAATAAATTGACGAATAAAACTTGTTCTGATACCAAAAGTTTCACAAATAGCAAAGATGCAGTCTATGCGCAAATCGGAACAACGGAAACAGACTTTCATGTCAACGTGAATACCATTTTAGCAAATAGACTATCAATGATTAAATGAGTCCCAAAATAAAATTTCCTTAAGAAAATAAGGTATACGTCCAGCATGTTCAAATTTTGGTGAAACGATCTATAGGAAGACTAAGTATAGTTTGATCATGTTTAGAAAAGCATGTAACTTTTATCAAACTCGAAGCGCAATTTCATCGCAAAACATAAATAGAGATTTGTTCTTTCGAAAATACCGATGCATTTGCTGAAGCTGCTTTTACAGAAAGGAGGGGGAAATGTGATTTTTATCGGTTTTAAATACGATAAAGTAATATGTACCCTGTAGTTTCCTGGACAACTTCTAGTAGATCATTCACATACGCATTCAATTGGATACTCTTCTTACCATCGGCGATTTCAGTTTTGTATGCATCATCGAAGAAGATGTGGACTGAAAATTATACGATAGAATTCGAGACATAATATTTGCTTGTCGTAAAAATAGAGTGGCCTTTCTAAAAAGGTTGTACAAATTTACAGATATGCATTATAACTGAATAAAGTATCGTATCATCAATTATCTGGAGCAGGGATAAGGAAAACCGTTAATGAATTGGCATATATGCTAGATTACCAGACAAGTCTTACGACAAAAAAAGAACCTCTTAATATCCTTACCGCATGCGTAGGAGAAACAAACGTATTCGATATCTAATTTAATCAAAGATAAAAAGAAGTCTTATCATTATTTGTGTTTTTCAGACAGGGTTATGTGTGAGCAAACAATTTCCCGTGAACGAAGAAAGTATAGGATTACAAGGATTCGTGCTTTATTTTCGAGTGCGTCGTTTAAGTTTTGTTGAACAAATAATTTTTCATCGTTACTAGTTTAAAGATCACATTCACGTCTCAAATAATTAAACACTGAAGCATTTAAACACACTCAGATTTTGTCTCAGGCAGCAGTTGAAATTTTCATCTCTGATTACAGTTGGTATCATCACATAAGCGCATGACGCGAAATCAAGCCCGAAAAAGACAGATATCGTGCGTTAAGAAACGAAATTGTAGTTAATTCACTCATGAATTCAATTGGTCACGCTTGATGCTTTACCGTATAAATGTTTGTGCCTGTCATCAGATGATGTATCTGCATCGTTTAAGCTTCATTTGAGTAGAAATAAAGGGCTATGCTACCAGTCTATACGCTAGGGGAAACACTCGCATGAAGAAATTTGGTAAGGTAGAAATCCAAAGTAGGACGCAATAGAGTCGATGTATGAATTGAAATGTATACGTTGAAGAGAGTTTTACTATTATATATATATATATATATATATATATATATATATATATATATATATATATATATATATATATATATACGTAATAATTCTACATACAAATGCAGTATTGGCATACTACGCAACATAGAATATCAAGCATGACTTTCAAAAAGACGACTTCATGAACCAAAAGTAATGCCAAATGAATGGTCTTCAACAACATGAAAATGCATGGTACCTGTTAATTGTGCAGTTTGCAATACAACTATTATAAAATCAATTGTGTGCGAAGGTGTGTGTGTGTTTCTGTGTTTATGTGTGTTTGCTTAGGATTTTTGACGTAGCTTTACAGTTATAGTGATGTCTAGCACTAGGGCATCATGCCCCAGATATGTAGCATGATGTCCCAACAAGTCACATTATCCCGATACAACGCCGACAAGTCCCAACACTATCCTTGTAATGACGACGTACTAGAGAGGCAGCTGTGAGTACAATTTTTCAAACTCATTGGTATGACTCAGCTGGGGTTAAAGCCCACGACCTCCCGCTTCCGAAGCGGGTGCTCTACAACTAGGCTACATGAGTGGTCAAAATGAGAGACATTCAGAGTTATACTTGCTATTTACTTAAGTGATTTTTACGTTATGTTAATTGGCACGATTTCTGCTTACAGCCAAAGACTGCCAACCCAGCCGTCCATACAGTAATGCATGAAAAGAATCTTCTCGAAGACAAGTTAAAATTTAGTCTGCAGTTAATTATATATATATATATATATATATATATATATATATATATATATATATATATATATATAACAGCCAATTTGATTGTTCTTTGGTGGAACATTACAACTTAATGCTATCATGTTTAATAACCAGACTATCGAGTTACAACATTAATTTAAAACAGGAATAAATAGGGACAAATAACTCATCCCAGTGATGCTATATTCCGATTATTTTTTGTAAATAATTTTACACTTGTGAGAAGCAAGCAGAAGAAACAGTAGACATAAATACTGCACAACATCAACATAAGGACATGGACAATGCTCAAGGCAGTTACAAATAAGTATGTGAATTAATTTTTGTATGCCTTGTTTTTGGAACAGAACGCTCCCGTCCAGTCACCAACATTCCTAGAAACGAAATAACATTATAACAAAGACTCTCCAAACAATTTAGAAGAATATACCTGTGCCACTACCATCTACCAAGACTTTCACTACAACAAGAGTGAGGTAAGACTGTCCAACAAAGAATGTCATTCGACACTTCGATAGCTTATTGTTTACTTACATAAAATAGAACAGAGGGTGAATGTGTACTTTTACACATTGAAATTTTTAAGAGTTAGAATTGCAAGTTACAGGGAGAAAGCAGCTGGTTTCAATACGTATATACCTGAATCCATGCCATAGACAATGCAGATGCAATTTAAATGAAAGATAACTACCGTTTGAGTTTATGTGCAACTCATGACAACTTTGACTGGCGAAAAGGTAAATCATCAAAACTGAGAGGCTGTCTTATTCAACCACCTCCACAATAACACTGGCAAACAGCTTACAAATCAAAAGAAGAAAGTCAAGGGGAATCCCTTACGTCACTTTGGATCGTGTCGGATTATTCAAAAGTATCACATCATTGTCGATGACGTGTTAGGAGAAGTCAATAAAAACAGCAAATTTTGCTTAGATGTAAACATTAAAACATATTTTAAACGAAGACACATACCGCTCTAGCTGCTGAAGCTGCAGCTAAACATGTAGCCTCTCATGAAACAAATGTACAAGACAGAACATAATATTTGCTGGTTTACTGGCAAGCTTTATGCCACCGAGAATGTCAATTAGTACATAAAAACAATCCTGACAATCGGTGGAGACATATCCCAGTCTTCTAGTTCTATATTCGCAGTAGATATACCTGCAAATTGATTACTAAATATATGTCTTATATCTGAGATGACAATATAATAGAGCATTTTTGCAAATGGAGGTGAGAGCGGTGTAGTTAAAAGGTTTTGTTTTTTATTCATTTTGTAACAACCTCAGGTACGCATAATCGTATACCTGGCGATATAGAGTTATCAGGTATTCCATTTCAACTACACATACCCAGATGTATTGTATTACTCTTCATTGTTTGCCATTGGGTCGTATCGTAATCTTTCATGTGGTATGAAACTGTAATATATAGCGGCTGTGACCAAATATATGATCACACAATTGCCATCAATAATAGGTCACTGCAGTCTTAACTTTGAAATTAGAGCACTATAATCAATGTTTTAAAGTTTGATCGGACTTCCGGATATGCGTTATGCTTGCAAGTTTTACCAGTACTGTGAAAAGTGCATTACTAACAGTAGCGTGGGCCACGATACATTATCTAATATAAAGTTGTTATCGTATCGGGCACTATAATGAGGTTAGTAAAACCATTCTGGTTAAGTTAGTAAAAACATTCTGGTTCAGTTAGTAAAACCAGTCTGGTTATTATGTCGTTTAAATGTCTTGATTCTGGCACAACAAAAATGTCGAGATTTAAGTCACCAGGTATCAACAGAAAATGTGCAAACTGATCAACTGATCAAAATTTGACTCTGAAAGACAGATTAAGTGGTTCAAGTCAGGCTCAGCTCTTACATGGACAGGCTTGTTGCTTAATCAATCTATAATTAGACAATTACATTTTATATTGGATATAAGAATATCCCATTATCAGTGGAGCTTTGTTACATTACTTAAAATGGCGATAATATCATTATTGACTCTGTGTAACTAAGTTCATTATGGACTCTGGGTAACTAAGTTCATTATGGACTCTGTGTAACTAAGTTCATTATACTCTCTGTGTAACTAAATTCATTATTGACTCTGGGTAACTAAGTTCATTATGGACTCTGTAAATAAGTTCATTATGGACTCTGTGCAACTAAGTTCATTATGGACTCTGGGTAACTAATTTCATTATTGACTCTGGGTAACTAAGTTCATTATTGACTCTGGGAAACTAAGTTCATTATGGACTCTGTAACTAAGTTCATTATGGACTCTGGGTAACTAAGTTCATTATTGACTCTGGGTAACTAAGTTCATTATGGACTCTGTAAATAAGTTCATTATGGACTCTGTGTAACTAAGTTCATTATGGACTCTGGGTAACTAATTTCATTATTGACTCTGGGTAACTAAGTTCATTATTGACTCTGGGAAACTAAGTTCATTATGGACTCTGTAACTAAGTTCATTATGGACTCTGGGTAACTAAGTTCATTATTGACTCTGGGTAACTAAGTTCATTATGGACTCTGTGTAACTAAGTTCATTATGGACTCTGTGTAACTAAGTTCATTATGGACTCTGTGTAACTAAGTTCATTATGGACTCTGTGTAACTAAGTTCATTATGGACTCTAACTAAGTTCATTATGGACTCTGTAACTAAGTTCATTATGGACTCTGGGTAACTAAGTTCATTATGGATTCTGTGTAACTAACTTCATGGACTTGTCGAAAGTTGACATGAAATGATACAAATGACCAGAAATGTAACAGTCAGTTCTTTCCAACGGATATCGTTGAATTCATGGAATAACATGTCTTTTTTATACCGATAGCGATATATGTATCACAAAATTACATTAATCTTGTTCTCTTCAATTATGAAGATATAAGTTACTACTTCTGAAGATTAGAACAAGAAACGTATGGATATAGTACTGAGTTCATGTTGAATTTAATAATCATGTTGTTCTATAAATGGATCGACATGCGCAAGTCTGACACACCGACAGCGATATATGTATCACAAAATTAACATTAATCTTGTTCTCTTCGATATATATATATATATATATATATATATATATATATATATATAATTGTCTATATATAGATATAGATATATATATATATATATATGTGTGTGTGTGTGTGTGTGTGTTAAAATCTATTTCAAATTTTAATTATGGAGTTATTCATATGTATGCATGTGCTACTAATGCACTTTTTGTGGAGGTAAAAACTGCAATAAAATGACAATTTTACATGGACAGCTGGAACTAATGTATATGGTGTACATGCATATAAACAATGCATTCCAATATTAGCAGATTATATGTATGTATAGAAATACGCTAATTGAAAAGAGTTCATGCCAGATTTATCCTGCATGTCATACCTTCGAAGTTGAACACATCATCGTCAAAATCCCCCCAAATGGATCTAAAATGGCTTCTGTTTCCTTGATCTTCATCCAGTCTTCAAAATATATGTATCACAAAATTAACATTAATCTTGTTATCTTCAATATATATATATAAATATATATATATATATATATATATATATATATATATATATATATATATATATATAAATATATATATATATATATATATATATATATATATATATATATATGCGTGTCTGTCGGTAATATTTTGCCACTTATTTTTATTTTCGTAAAAAAGGTTGTTTCGATAAAATATAATGCAACTCATAAAGAGGTATATGGCAATAGCTAACGAAGAGGTTCCCGATCAAACCTGGTTTACGGAAATTAAACACTTGTTTTAACTCAACGCAATGAAGCAGCTTGCACCTGCATAGTCCAATAAGCACATTTACTCTGTGTTGTGCACCGCCCACTGGGTTGAGGTAGCACGCATGTGACAAAGCTGCTGAGTGACTCGACGAGAACGGACATAACATTTCATAATTGAAACTTAAAACATAAAAAGCAGAAGAGGAAAAATCTCACTAGCATAAATCAGTAACCATTTTGTATGCATAGTTTCGTACTTGGATCTCTATGTGGAAGGTAAAATTTGACAAAATGTTACTAATACTGAACTATGCTCTTGACACGTTGAAAAAGATGATAAATGTAGGATATATATATATATATATATATATATATATATATATATATATATATATATATGACACAAGTAAGAAAATATTTAATTTGTGATAGTCGCTCAATAGAAAGCTCCTGTGGCCATTTTATCACGAGAATGTATACATTTAGTGATACAATAAAGTAGTCCATCAAAACTAAAACGTATGTATTACTACTTATGGAGATTAGAACAAGAAACGTATGGATATAGTACTGATTGCATGTTAAAAATGTAATCATTTTGTTCTATAAATGGATCGACATGCGCAAGTCTGACATGCCGATAGCGACGCGAATCGTATGTACACCACTCTTTTTTGGAAGTTCGTTTATACCAGGCATGATTTCGCTAGTTGTAACTAATAATCGTAGAATTCGGTTGTTGTACAAATATTTCCAGGTATGCATTTTAATCATGTCCATTTCCTCGTTTCATCTATTCCTTCTCTAGTTTAGAAGTTCACCATGTTATTTGTGCAGTTATTCGATAACTAAATAAACGTGCATGTTATGACGCATGTGTTTCTATGACAACAGTAATCATTAAACCATCCATCTTGAAGCATTTCATGTATATCCCCACTAGTGATATTATTTATGTTCACAATGTTTAAAAATAATACCAGTGTTTGATGTTACTTGCATCATGTCCAGTTCCGCCCAAACTGTTCAGTCTGAACGGCCAGCAGGATAAATCCGATGGAGAGAAACATTTTCTGAGTTCTGAAGGGTTACCTAATATTTCCGGTTATGAAAATAGCTGCTGCAAAAGGTGTCATTACTAACGTAGCGAGCGCACATGCATATAAGACGGAGAAATGACTCAGATGTAAGAATACCCCAAGCCCTTCTCTACAATATAACATGAGTATGGTCATATCCAAAACCAATGCTTCACACAAGAAAAGGAATACCCATCACTTGCTGCTTAATCGATTGACGTTCTGCGACTTTCTTTACTTACAGGAGAGATGGACATTAGACAGAATGAACAAGTCATTATTGACTGAATTGGATGATTTATAGTTGCCACCGCCCTCTAGGGGCATATGGGCAACTTTTATAGCCACCATATCGGTGGCCATTTAAGGTCCTTTGGGGAGGGTCGCTACTCCCCCCCCCCCCCTCAGGATTTACAGTGCTTATGTAATTCGTTTTCCTAAGCATGTGGAAGTTTTCCTGCAAATGGAATTATTCCTCTTATTAACATAGAGTCCATGGAAGGGCTCAATGCAAACCCCACATAAAATCAAACACATCATGAGTCTGGTGGAAAGCCAAAGCCTCTCCGCTTTATGGCGGTCCCTTTTATTAGTGTGAATGTGGTCTCTAACACTGCTATACCACGAAGAACATTTTTGAATTGATACTCTACAATAGGTGGCTGGGGCATTATTTTTTTCAAGCAATGAACGGCTGGGGCCTTTTTCTTTTTCAAGCAATGAACGCAGGCAATTATCGAGTAGTTCTGCTTTAGGAGGGAAGCAAGTTTTTAGGTTTGCTTGAATAACATGCATTAGTTGGGTTCCATTTATCATATGGAGGTTTCTGTTAGTAGCAAATAAAGCTGGAGGGTTAGGGACCGATACGTTATGATAGCATACAATGCAAAGGTGATCCAATGCAAGAGCATGAGATACAAGGCTGGACCGTATAATATTATCATCAGGTATATCAAGAATCCAGTCTACAATGTGACCATGTTCATGTGTGGGTTGATTAAGTGACTCCTTAAGGGTTAAAACATGAATAGAATCTAGTTTTGGTGTGCATGGACCTACAAAGATAATGTACGAAAGGAACGTTAAATGTTAACATTAATAAAGAGAGTCTTACCTTAGTATTGACTGCATTAGTTTCGTCATTTCAGACTTGGTTTCGTGCCACATCGTTGCACATATATAGATAAGGGGCATCGTAGACACCGCCTTCTGTTTAGTTGACGGTCCTGGTATTGCAGTCGGGATCTCCATAGATAAGAGCAACATGTTATTAACATATGTATTTTATACCCTTTTTAATTCAACATGTAATCCGGCAACCTGGTTTTATATATACGTATATATATATATATATATATATATATATATATATATATATATATATATATATATATATATATATATATATATATATATATGAGGTTTGTCTACATTGATCAGAAGATTATGTAACATCCGCTAAAATGAAAATGTTTATGATATATCTCCTAGATTGCCTCATGGTATCCTGCGTTGAAATCTTCCAAATTTATGGCATTGTGTTCATTCAATTTTGTTTGTCAGATTCAAATTTGACATTTTGGGTTTAAAATTCGTTAGTTGAGAGATTTTCTAGAAATGGATGACTTATATATTTTACAAGTAAACAACAGATGTTAACCTCATTTCCTGACCTTGCTTCAGAGTGTAAACAAGATTTTAAAATGACTGGTTGATTCCAAGGGCAAAATGGAGTAAAGTATAAACATCTTTCTAATTTAGTTGGGTCATATGATGTTTGCGTCATTTCTTGAACGTGAGATTGTTCTGAGAGATTCTGGAAGGTCGTTACCCTTTTCTTGTTTACGTAAAAACAGGTATATAAGTGATGTTTTAGAGCGAGATATTTAGTAGAAGTTGGGCTTTTATAATATTAAGTTGTGTCTTCTTTTTGAGTTATTTTATTACCGTGTACTGGAAATTGTGTCAATTCGTTTGGAGCAAGAGGAATTATTTTGTTATTTATCTGGAAAAGAATATGTGCTCATAGATTTTCATTTGAATTATTATAAAACTAAAACTGACTTCATCACGTGACATCGTCGTCCATATTGGATTACATCGTCAAGATTCGAACCGGGAACTATTAGGACATTTTGTTATCAGGACTCTTGCAATTCCACTAGTGGATTATATTGTGAATTCCGTTTGGATTAATTTTTGGACTTGATTCTCTAAAACCGTAAGTTTAAATATTTTCTTTTATGAAAATATTTGTGCTCAATAAATTTTTTATTAAATGTTTACAAGCTTGTTTTTTTCACTTCTTTCTGTATTGTGGCTTATTCGAGCCTAAGCACGTAACAATTGCCCTTCACGCCTGCAGTTGCCTGACACATGACAACCGTCGAGGCGATCCGATGATTGCACTTTTAAGTTCTGCTTTTGTATTGATTACTCCATAACAACCCTTCGATTTAGAATGGACAACCGAGGTTAAAATGTGCTAAATCTGGTATATCTAGCGGGTTGATTTACGGTTATGTTAGGTCTACATTAAAAACCTTCTTCTGTGAAATGGTGCGTTATCCGTATGCAAAAAAAGATGCCCTATAAAGTCAGGATATAATTTGCCGTAGCTAAATTATATTTGATTACTGTGGCATATTATTATCCATTTGCTGTTATGATTTAGGTCAGTAGATGATTCAAACTTATTCCTTGCGTGCTGAATGCAGATGACTGTTTGCAATAGATTTGGAAACACGTGCTATCATGGATGTTCTTCGTCTCTTACTTTATCTCTTACTGCTTTATCTCTTGCTCTCTAGTTCAAGGCATTGCATGTAAATTTGGTCACAAATAATGACCATATTATTTTAAAGATGACATTCTTTCTAGTTTGTACCTTATATTAAATATCTGCCGATCTTTACGCTTAGATTAAGTTGATTTTTAAAATATCATATTGTCAAGCAGCTGGCACGGAGGTGCATTTACAATTCTTTGCTCATTAATTACCCACCCTCCTCCATTTTTTAATGAAATATCAAAACTTGTCTGCTACAGCTCGGACAGTTACCTATGTGCCTTCCTTCATATATATATATATATATATATATATATATATATATATATATATATATATATATATATATATATATATATATATATATAGGTATACACACATAGGTATATGAGATGTCTTTCGCTTCATTTTTCTTATATCATATTTAAAAATGTCTCCGCCGTCTTAAAACAACGTTTCATGCATCTACCAATTGCTGATTTAAAATTTGCTTCATGTCCATTAATTGCCTCCAAGTCTGTTTTAATCTTTGTGAACGTGTTATTTATCTAATTTTGCATACATTTCTACTAACTTTAGGATGGAAAAAGGACGTCAGTCAATGAGCATGTGACGCCACCAAATTAAAAACATGAGCGAGTCCTTCATTGAGAAGTTTTTAATTATAGAGGAACGTCTGGTTGCTTTAATTTGAAAATATTGCATTAATCTAGAACTTTCAGATCAAACCTCTTATACAAATACATCAAATAATACATTCTAGAGTTCATTAAGTGTTTTGATGAAAATATATCAACATAGGGTATAAAAGGGGACTTGTTGCTGTGTCGATTCACGTATGTAAATAAATGATCAATATAACACTGATTTTCCTGTCTATTTAACAACGTGGATATCCGAAGCTTGACAGTACATACGTTTACCTATACGAAGTGACAATGCTTGCTTGTACGAAGTAACAATGCTTTCATTTTGCTAACAGTTGGACATTTAAATACATTTAGGATTGGTCGTTATGAGCGGAATTCATTCTGGACAGGTCAATTTGATGACTTCGAAAGTTCGTACTTTTCAGCGTCGCTCGGACAATTCCTACTCTTTTGATTCTGATTCCCTTTAGGCTGTCATGTATCACGAATCGAAGCCTATTTAACTGTCCGATGTAAGCAGGAACACTTAGCACTGATAAAGTTATCTGAAAGATGACTATCTAGCCATATTTATTATTTCTTGTACTTCACCTTTCCATTTTCGTCACTACTTAGTTCGACGATAAAGTCTTCGTTAATTGTATTGGCTTATTTATTATCAGTATGTTTCATAACTACATCATGAATGATCTCAGTGGCATGTGTGTGGTTTTGCAGAGTTATCTCCCGTGAGTTCAGACTAGACTAGAGTTGGTATGCAATCTATTTCAATAACTTGAAGCCTCAAGATTACCAGTGGATTTTCCAATTTAAATTCATAACGGTTTCATAATTCTACATCACATTTAATGCATATTGACTCTGAGTGAACAATACAGTTGAACCATCTTTTATTTTTAAAGCGAATCTAATTGTAATGCTGAATTTTACTGTGATTTGTTTGTCTGATCTTTGTTGTAGTAGTTGTTGTTGTTGTTGTTGTTGTTGTGTTTAACGCCATTTTTTCGGCACAAGATAGGCTATACATAGCTGCCAATATAAATGGTGGAGGAAGAACCCGAAGAAAACCTACGGAAAGAACCACCAGACCAGGAGAAGCTACTGGCAAGCTTTCTCACATACACACATTTTCAGAATCTGAAACCCACGCAGACAAATATGACTGTTGGTGTTGTCTTTCAAAACTAACTGGACCACACGTGTTCAGTGGTCTTGATATTAACTTATGTACGGAAGTATTTTGTTCTCTTACTAAACATTTCACAAAACCTAAATCTTGCAGATTTACTAGTATAGAAAACGTGTCATGTAAAGGCGTGAAAAACCTTGATGTTAGTATAAACATAGTTCACGTAATTCCCTGAGCCCATGCTGTTGTCCGGAGTGCAGTATTTTAAATATTTTCTCAAGAACTGCAGACCCAATTTTGATCACACCTGGTAAAAATGATTATAAGGATATGAATGATGGAAATTGTATATCCTTGGCTTCATAGCCAAGTTAATGATTCTGTAAGTAGCCTGTGGAAAACCTGTTTTAAATTTTGTCATACCCACCAAATTTTAAGGTTTAAATAAACAGATAAAATCTGCAGACAAGTACGCTGGAAATATGAACACTGCAAAAATGCAAAAAATGGTAGATATGACATAATACTTAACAGAATTTATAAAATTAAATCCAATTGTAAAAGATAAAATCATTCTACATACGGTCACCATTGTTATATAAACTCATTTATTGAAAAAGTCGAAGGATATCGCAGGTGGTAATTAATTATGCAGTCTCACAACAGAATTCTGTTGTTATAAAAACATATATCCTCCAGGTTTAAAGAGTATACACTCCATAAGAATGCGTTTCCCTAGCTGTGACGAGACCTTCGTAGCAACTATGTATAAAAGCTATTTTCAGTTTCTCTGTAAACGATGTAACTAATCTGATTCTGTGCAAGCCGAACAATTCTTGCGACACTGCCAATGATTAAAATTTCGATGAAACTCGATACGAATGTAATTTAGGGGCGGGGGGTTGCTCAAAGTTATGGATTCCTATGTATCACAGGAAATCGCCATTTTATACTTCCTCTTCCTAATGTCCGGGCACAGTTTCATGAAGCTTGGAAGGACAATGTAATGAGAAATACTTTGTAGGAATGTAGGAGATACACACACCCGTTACATTGTACTATTCTACTTTAGCTAATAACGTAGAGATAAGGGAGAAATGTCTTTGATAAGACCACCACATTGTCAACAACGACAAATCAATAAACATTACTAGCTATATCGAACGGTGGGTGGAACATCAATATCTATAATAAATAGATCGTTAAAGTTTAGAAAAATGGGGATGAAACAGTAACATTAAGTAACTTTTGGTTTTATTTGTTATTATTATTTAATAGCAGCTCGAATCTATACGAGCTGTTTGAATGTATTAAAAGTCACTCTTACAAAAATTAGCAAAATACCTACCGGTCCAGATACTTTATCTTCTTCCAGACGTTTTCTATTAAGTGGAATGCAATGGTCAAGAAGAACCCCACAGTAGGCAGACCGAGTGAATAACCTGTTAGAAAATACAAAACAAACTACTGTGTTTCCAGTTCTTGCAACTATTTGACCATGATATTCAAGCCCAAAATCA
Organism: Unio pictorum; assembly: GCA_030141615.1. Classification (NCBI taxonomy): domain Eukaryota; kingdom Metazoa; phylum Mollusca; class Bivalvia; order Unionida; family Unionidae; genus Unio; species Unio pictorum. Next base: position 12,965,593 of record JARLTB010000377.1, read on the forward strand.
CAAGCAAATACGCGATGCTATAATGAGACTGTTTCATTAAAGTTACAGGCAGACACGTTTTCGACATTCTGAGCTTCGTGAACAAAGAGTTTGGATAGAATAAGAACCTGTCCCTACCCAACCACCAACCCCCACCCAGTCATAAAACTTCCTGGACAAGTAGTCATACTCAAATATGATCTAAACAACAAAGTGACTGCATTGCCTGTTTCAAGCTAACTTATTATGTCTGGATTGATATTTATTGATCAAAATCTTGATGCAAATTTTATTTTTTGCGCATTAGTATGGTGATTAGCAATTGCTTGTTCGAATCTTTACGCCCATAAATAACTCTGGAAAAAGACGAGGGGAAAACAAACATTCAAAAATATGTGTTTCTTGACATGAGACTGCATATTCAGTCCTTATACAACTTGATGCCGATATGATTTGTGTAGACTTGAACGATTTTAAATGCATTTTGACGTTGATATATAGATAAACAAAGTAAATTGTCAGGTTATCAAACTATAAATAACAGACTTGATATGGATAACACTTACTTTTCCGATTTCTGAATGTATTTCCTCCCCGGTAACCATATATGGTAACTAATTATTAGCAATGAGATGTACCCAAGAATACCTGCAATAAGAAATATTTTACTGCATTCTATTAAAATCATTTTAATAGTTTGTTATCATAAACCAATAGCCAGACTAGTCTCTTGAACTTACTTAGACTTTTTGCCTCAACAGCTAATGAAGCAGTGTACTGTAATTTAAATGTACAACCTCGATTAATATAAAGTTTAAAATAAGCAAGGGAATCAATCTTCAATACACCATTCAGATTTGAAGTACGTTCTTACACCTAAAACACAATGTAGCTGTGTGTTTATCACGTAATGTTCTAAATACTTCTTTCAGAACCCATTATGAATTGAGCAGCTACACACACAAAATTAGTACTGGTATTTTTTTATCAACATATTTACAATACTTCAACATGTGTGGACAAGTAGAAATCACGACATTTGTCTTCTCTATGTTTACTAATTCATTGCTTCCTTGATATATTGTAAATATATTGAAAATAATCAAAGAAGATAAAAAATATAGAGGAGACAAATGTCGTGATTTCTACCTGTCCACACATGTTGAAGTATTGTAAATATATTGAAAATAATCAAGGAATATAGTAAATATAAAGAAAACAAATGTCGTGATTTCTACCTGTCCACACATGTTGAATAATAAACAAACCGTTTATAATGTTTCTGTTAGAGTTATTAGAATTTTAGTATTACTATGATATAACTAAAGCATTTTTCCAACGTGCTATACGATCCGTTCGATTTCACATCTGATTCCTCAAATCATTTAGATTGCAAGTGCCCACACTACGCACATAAGAAAATAATACCGTGACAGTAAGGGATTACATGATCTTGTGATTTATGTGCTTCTAATAAAGAAATATTTTGCAGTTACATACCTGCCACGATGATCATCCAGTAATTAGAATTCTCCACATACATGGTCATCTTATGGACTTTGTCTGACCAGAAAGGGAATGGTATATCGCATGTCTGACTATCTTCTAGGGCATTGCGACCCATGTATCCAATCAAAACCCCTATGGCTACAGGTGATGATATGGCCAACGGGAGTGACATACACACTATCTGAGCGAGAATGGTGCAACCTATTTTGGCGGCCTTGTAGCAAAGGCCGCTGCAAACAATGCTAATTACAGCTACTATTATTGGTAAGTAGTTATTACAATGCCCGAATGACGGAGCCGAAGTTAAATTTGTTGGTCCCACCGGCCAAAGCAAATCTCCTTTTAGTGTGAATAGATTATATGAATTTCCATATAAAGTGTTGATGCAAGCGATGCCATTTTGACAATGAATGCCAAATACCAGTTGCGGAAAAATGAAAGTGAGTAATATTTTCCACATATTTCCAGTAAGGTTGAACTTTTTCCTTCTATTTTGTATATCCCTGATGTAGCGTGCGAATTTGCCAAGGAGGCTGTTTTCCTGTCCTTCAATGTTTAAATAATTCTCCCACCAGCAAATCGACACCAGAATTGGCGAAAGCACTAAAAATACTGCATGAAGATAGCTGAGGTCTATTTGTGTTTCTAAAACATAATACCTACACGTGAACCCTGCAATGAAAACAAAGAATGTGTTAAATGTTACAAAGCTCAGCTATAAAAATGTTGAACCTATCCCAACTTCCCGATGCAAACTAGTAAGCATTTTTAAACGAAATGAGAATTAGTGAATTTAACCGTTAACTTTGTTTCAAATTTCCCTTTCAAGAACTTAAATTAACCGTCGATCGGGCATCGGAGTATGCGAGATATATACATTTTGTATAAACTCTTAACGAATTTGGTAGTCAGTTCTATTTTCAATAAATTTGTATATTTTTCACCGTAGAGGTTCCTATTTCAATTAATTCTTCCTTTTCGACAGATGGATAGTTGTCCGGGTTTCAAAAACTAAACGGTGTTTCCTACTACTACTACTGATAATAATAATAATAATAATAATAATAATAATAATAATAATAATAATAATAATAATAATAATGTGTGTGTGTGTGTGTGTGTGTGTGTGTGTGTGTGTGTGTGTGTGTGTGTGTGTGTGATTTGGACATTTAAAGTCGCTTAAAGAATTTTTCAGTCATATCGCTAAGTTGTCCGCTGTGTAACAGTTTATAGTCTAGCAATGAGTCATCGTGTATCATGATGTCCCACCCAGTCACATTATCCTAACATCAGACCGATCAGTTTTAACACTAACCCTGTAATGCTGAGCGGCAAGCGAGGCAACTGTTAGCATCATTTTTATAAGTACTTGATATGACTAAACCCGAGTTTGAACCCGCGCCCTCCCGTATTCGAAGCGGATGATCTTATGCCACAGGGGAGGTAAATAATCATAATTATCACGAATATTATTATAAATGAGCGGTAATTATATAATCATTATATTTTTTTTTTATTATTATTATTATTATTATTATTATTATTATTATTATTATTAGTATTATTATTATTTTTATTGTTATTTTTGTTTTATTATTAGTAGTATTATTATTGTTATTATTATTAATATTATTAATTGCATTATTGTTATTATCATTATTGCTATTAATATTATTATTATCGATATTATAATTGTTGTTGTTATTATTATTATTATTATTATTATTATTATTATTACTATTATTATTATTATTATTATTATTATTATTATTTTGACTTATTCTCCATCATATGACATTACAACTAGTTATAGTACTAATAGATAATTATGTGTTGCAGTAATAGTGTTTTACTAATCTAGGTTTTGAAATATAAAACCAATAGAAAAGTTAAGCCAACCATTTAATATACTATTAGACATCAAATGTATCGAATGTACCAAAAGAAAAGTTAAACCAACCATTTACGTACACTTTATTTCCCTAGAATACTAAGTCAACATTCAAGACACCAAAAGTATTCTAATTAAATCAAGAAAAAAAGCCTAACTATACTATTACAATCAAATGTATCGAATGTACCGTATGAATTATAATAGTCTTGAATGCCCTGATGTGCAAACAATGATACAATCCAGAATGTCTGTTCACAATAATTCCGAAGTAGTGATTTGTTCAAATTAGTCAATGAACACTTTGTAATTCAAATAATTAAATCGTGTATGCGTCATTACGATTTATAGGAATTTCATTGGTCAGGACCTTTTTACATTTTTTTTCATTCCTGTATGAACCCACTTTTTTAAAGCCACGCCCACCTGCACTACTTTGATGCACATGTTAATGAATGAGGACTATATTTAGAATATAGGCACACCTAAACTGAGTTCTTAAGTAAAATTTAATTATGAAGCAAATACTTGACATTTTATCAAATAAAGGAGATATATTTAAAATTGATATAAGTAAAATATACTTTAAATACATAAACAACTTTATCTACTTGCATATCTTGATGTGAAAGACATTCATCATTGTTTGCATGTTTTAAGGAACGATACGTATATCTCTATGCCGTTATAATAAGGAAATTTGAGATTTAATTTGTAAAATAAATTAAAATTAAATAAAATGAAAGAAAAAAAAATAATAATTTGCAGCTACATCTGGGTCGAACCCAAAACCTTCGCGTTAATAAGACAATGCTTTAACAATATGAGCTACACACTCAACATATGTATAATTTGATAATACATAAAAGCTTGTACAATCTCCATAGACAATATTTTAATCACGAACCGTGAACTTGAATAATTTTCAAATAAATGATATCTATTTGTTAATGCTACAAATGAAATACACTTTTAATGAATAAAAAAAAACACCGTCTGCTAACATGCCCTGGTGTACGACATGACGGTACCGTGCAAAATAACACTTTTGCACATTGATTTGTATAAAGTCCTAAACATTGGTGGTAATGAAGAACAAATCGTCTGTCGTCTGAAAATAATGCAACAGTGATTTTGGACTTATAGCGAGCAAGTGTGGATTTTTATTTTTGAAGTGGGTGTCTCGTTTCAAGTGAGGTGTGAGAGTGGCTTTAAAAAAAAGAAATTCTATGTTGATATATATATATATATATGTGTGTGTGTGTGTGTGTGTGTGTGTGTGTGTCCAACCAATCTACACTGTTCGGTATTACTGAGTCTTATAAATGAATAAATAAATAAAGCTTTGAATGATTCACGGATCATGCAGTTTTCACAGCATCAGCATGTTTTTGTTCATACATCCTTGAATTTAAAAAAATGAAAGGAATAAATGTTACCAAAACTATTTTATTATATAGCTGCTTCTAAAAACATTTGCATACTCCAATCATTGATTCCCAAAGACTGAAAAGAGACAGGAATGAATATTTTTTTACCAACCCTCTTTGTTTGAAAATACCCACTTGACTTATAACGCAATAGATTTCTCCGGAAAATCCAAATTTCTGATGGAAACTTCCACCAAATTGAAAACATATTCTCTCCCAGAATCTTCAAAGCTCGTAAACAAGGTTTAGGTTTTGATCTAACAGCTTAGTAAATATCTTTAAAAACATGACACAAGTCAGGTAGGTGGAAACTCTACAATAAAATTAAAACTCACCGATCGCTGCTATCTGTAGCAGGAAACCAATGAATAGCACCACTCTTACAATGCTAGTACGGCTTTTGTGCGTGGGACGGCTTATGGCACCAAGGATTCCAGGCAATGCAGCTATTTGAAAACAAATCAGTACACAAGCAAAGGGATCAAGGCTTGGAAGAACGACAAAAACAAGCATACAGAGTCCCAAGGAATGTAACGTCTCCAAAATCATTACCTGCAAATAATTATACCGAAGATGTAGTAGTAGTAGTCATCGTAGCAGTAGTAAACGTAGTAGTAGTAGTAGTAGTAATAGTAGTAGTAGTAGTAGTAGTGTAGCAGTAACAGTAGTAGTAGTAGTAGTAGTAGCAGTTGTATTGATAGTAGTATAGCATGCTAAGAATTATATTATGATGCTTGAAAGTCATCTTGTTAAACATAAAATTAAATTAAAAAATTCAAACACTCATCTTCTCTTTAAACTTGGCATCATGTGTTGTTGTCATTCTCAGTTTGACACTACTGGAACATAACACGCTTTCATTAATGCAAGTATTTTCAGCCGTCGTTAATATTAATGATACGTGTACGTTACAATGATACGTATAACTCTAAATGGGGGTATTTTTAATATGCTAACACTGTTAGTAATGGATGCTGTTATTTGTTAGATTTAGGATAGTAATGGGTTGTGATATCTACGTTTTAAGAAGATATTCAGTGCAGAAAATGCGATGAAATTGTTTCTTTGAGAAGTTATGATGACGATCAGAAATTTAAGATAAGAGGCTGTATCTGAAAACGAGGCTGATTGAGTGTTGTAAAGGAAGCTGCAACATTGTCTCCATCTTTGAAGCCATCTTTATAAATGACGTATCACCACGGTAGAAACTCCTTTTAATGTCACGGAATTTGTATTTTTAAAAACAATTAGATCTATAGAGGAACATTTGCTATGATAAAGATCAAATAATGTTTTCGAAGCCTGTAATAACAAAGATGAATATTTTGCTGTATAAATTTTGTCATGACTGTAGTTTCCATTTTACAGATTTAGATGAAGATAACTGTATGTGCCGAAAGGGTCGAATAAAATTCGATTTATAATTTTACAGGGTTTGATAGTTTAGATGCAAATATTTCATCTCAAGCTAGGTTTGATTAACGATAAGATGGATTGGTTGTGTAGTTGAGTGATAGTTTGTTTGATCGGATATAAAGTACCAAGCCATTCCCATTTACGTATAGGCTGTTTGATCGTGAAGTTATAAATTCTCTCCCACAAAGCCTATATCCTAGACTGTGTATCGAATCAAGCGACTGCAGGTTAGGTTTCTGAGTGCATCAGTACTGGGTCGACCATAGCCGAGTCTAGTACTCCTAGTCATGTATATATATATATATATATATATATATATATATATATATATATATACAATCGAGGTAAGGACTTCACGTATCATATCTAAGTAATGTATGTGACAATCCGTACATCCCGAAAAGCGCACATAAATTAGATACGGTCGCGAGTAAGTCCTAAATGTTGGTCTCTTTCAGAACAAGATTGAAGAGAGCGGAAATTCTAAGTTTCAAGTTTCAAGACCAATTGTGTTTGTTTGGCTTGTAAATTAACAGTGAAAATTCAAAATAGTTCAGGGACGTAGCTAGAGTGTTTGGAGCCCGGGTACAAGATTCATTTTTACGCCCCTCTCCCCCCTCCCCCTTCCCCTCAACTCTGAAACCCATCTTTTTCATCAATACAATAACCATGTAACGCCAACGGCTATTAAAGAGAAGAAAAAACTAATCTATATTTGCAGCACAAATTCCACATGCAATCTATTTAAAAGCCCATGTTATCGCCCCCACTAGTCTGACGCCTGGGGACATCTGTCTCTATCTGCCCCCCCCCCCCACTCCGCTACGCATCATAAGTAGTTTGTTTAATTCAAGATACCAGGGGACGATTGACATTTATCGCGCATGCCCAAGCTTTTATAAATAAATTATATCCGTTAAATGGAACCATGTTGCAGGAGTCTGTAAGAAATGTAACAATTGATATCACTGTAAGAAATGTAACAACTGATATCACTGTAAGAAATGTAACAACTGATATCACTGTAAGAAATGTAACAATTGATATCACGTTTTCTTTTTTTAATTTTATCAATGTCAGGTCAACTGTAACAGACTATAGTACATATTTACTGACATGCAGTACATTTATATTAAATGCTTATGGTTACAGAGTTTCGAGTTAATATTTCTCGCATGTATAAATACATTGTATATGATATACTGTATAAAACAGAAATATATCTGCATATGATACAAGACACTTTCTTATTGCGGATAATCCAGCTGTAACCACTCATAAACCCAGCTCTGAATTGGAGAAAATGGCTCAGTGGGCAAAAAATTGCCTTCTATCTATCAAACTTTCTAAAACTGAATCCCTGACAAATTCTGGTAACATTAATAACTGCTTCCATCCAGCACTGGATATACCCATGTTAACGGAAACAAATATCAATTTTGTCAGGTTAGAAATAGTTTGTATTAAAACCCATGTCTTCTGTCCACGATTGGAGAATGCAATTCAAAATCTATTGAGACTAAAACAAATTAGACTATATTATTTATTGAAACTAAGCAAATAGACTCCATAATCTGTTGAAACTAAACAAATAGACTCCGTACTTCTAAAACACATTAAATACTCAGAAAACGTTCCCGTAAACTGCGGTACAAGGAAGTTTTAAATTCATCATGCTTTACTTGGAACACATTGCAGTCGATGTAATCAACATTTATTTACAAAGAATATATTTGGATTACCTCTTTATAGATGTGGATCTAAAGAACGTACACAACCTTATTTCTTATCTTGAATGTATTACCAAGAACAACGCATCGAACTGTTTCAATCCGTCGTTCTATATGGTAATTTATCTTTAAATGCCTACTTGTATGCTAACACAACGCAATCGTACGAAGTAAAGAATTTTCGATGACTTTCATATGTTAACTGAAAAGTTTAAAAGGTTTACTTAGGTGCACATTTTAGTATCACGTATGCACTTCACCAGGTCATGAACGACCGCACCCTGCAATGTCCGCTGTAGTGCCAAATGATTCAACATTGCATCCACAATGACTCGCTTCAAAATGAAGGGGAGTTTAAATTTAATATTTCCGTTTTTATTTTCATTATTGCGTGATTTATTTATTTATTTATTTATTTATTTATTTATTTATTTATTTATTTATTTATTTTTTATTTATTTATTTATTTATTTATTTATTTATTTATTTATTTATTTATTCATTTGGTCCCTACTCTCTCTGTTTTCTACAAAATATTTGACACATTTTAGTCTACTTTTTCTCATTTTAATTTCTTTTCTTTTATCTTTATCCTTGTCTTTCATCAACTCTGTCGTTGTCTATCCACTCGCCTTATATGCATTGGCTTAATGCCGATGATTACCCAAGATAATTTACACTTTAACTTTTAAAACAATTTGTTTTTTCTCTCATTGAAACTTAATATCATCCGCCACATATTCATATATATATATATATATATATATATATATATATATATATATATATATATATATATATATATATATATATATATATAAACATTGTAAGCCAATGGCGTCCGTTCTAATCATTTACCTTCTGTACTGAACATGTTATCTCCAATTACACACAAATGAAGTAAAATATGTTTCAACTTAAAGTCAACGCAATATAAAATACATCTGTATACTGCTGCCACCCTTATTACATGGGATGGTCATATAATACATTAATTTGCTTCAAGCTTGTTTATCATTGTTAATTGAATTATTTCCCTAAAATTCAATGTTAGGCTAATTAGCTAGTGAGAAGAATTTAATTGTGATTTCACAAAATAAAATAGAATACCTTATGGGGGGGGGGGGGACACGAATAATTACAGTAGTCGCTCAATTGTTTTCAGCAAAGGTATGATTATTTTTGTTTTACAGTAGAACAATTTCATTTCACTCAGCATTCTAGTACTGTGATCTGGACTTACTGATATATACAGTATTATCGAGCACACATAGTAAGCACTATTATAAAATATATATGAAATTGTGCTACGTACATACATACATACATACATACATACATACATACATACATACATACATACATACATACGCGCGCACGCACGCACGCACACACACACACACACACACACACACACACACACACACACACACACACACACACACACACACACACACACACACATACATACATACATACATACATACATACATACATACATACATACATACATACATACATACATACATACATACATACATACATACATACATACATTAAACACTTCATATTACCATAACAATTCCATTCCATCCGGAACTTGAGCCATTAGTATTGAAATCTTTTTTGAAAAGAATAAACCATCCACTTGACAGGGCTGATAGGAAATACGGAGCCGAAATTATGAAAAATAAAGCCCATATCCACTGAACGTTGGTTTCATTTGCCGGATATCTAAACGTTAAAAGAAATCCTGAGTTAAAAAAATCTTTAGTAACATCTTAAAACGTAATGGTTATTGTTTCTGACCTTAAAGTGAAATATTTATTGTATACATATTTTATTTGAAAAGACTAGCATGAAGTTGATAAATATAGAATAATTTGCGCCAGACTAGTAAGAGAAACCATGCAAATCATGAAGTTTGCAGTTGTTACGAAAATCATAAACATTTAAGGCAACGAACCTATGGCCTTTTAGAAAGATGAAAATGCAATGTTTTAAGAGTTTGGATTAATATTTATTTATATAATTAATTGATAATTAATATTAATGAATTTATTTGCAACATACATTTGGCTGATAAGCCTTGCAAAGGTTTCTAAAACATCACTTACTTGATAGAATCGTTAGCAGTCTTCAGCCTCCAGTATGATGTATTCGAGACATTCGCTGGTGGAAGCAGGTTTGAAGTAACCAGAACGAGGCATAGCTTGGATACCACTGCCGTTGTTAGGACGAAGAAGAATAGAACAATGCATACAATTACCTTGAGAACTACATAGACCTTGTCCCATATGCGGTCATTGGATATGGTCACGTGATCTTCCTCACGTGTGTCACGCATGATATCCCAGTAGTACTGTTTGTGCCTAATAATAATAATAATAATAATAATAATAATAATAATAATAATAATAATAAAAATAATTACTTAATTAATTATTATTATTATTATTATTATTATTATTATTATTATTATCATCATTATTATTATTAATTATATTATGATTATGAATAAAAATAATAAGATGATGATGATGTTGGTGAAGAAGAAGAAGAAGAAGAAGAAGAAGAAGAAGAAGAAGAAGAAGAAGAAGAAGAAGAAGAAGAAGAAGAAGAAGAAGAAGAAGAAGAATATTTTCTCTGTCAGAACAATCCTTAAGGGCTGGCACTGGAATAATAAAACGTTCAATTTGCTGCATTATATGCTGTGATATCAGATCATAATCTAAAACTGAATTCAATAACATGGGTACACTTATAGGAAAGCTTATAAAATAACAAACTTCCTCAAAACTGATAGCACTCACAGGAAATTCAAATTTACAACAGATTATAGAATGCTAGCTTTCAGTGAACTAATGTTATGTTATTACTTGGCCATCGGCAGACGAGTATGTATTGTGTGATCTTGCACTACAAGGATAGGTTATGTTTCAGCAGTAATACAATTACGCGACAAGACTTTCAAAACAGACAAAAAACGAATCAAGACATTTATAAAGGAACCAAGATGGGGAATGGATTGATATTGAATTTATGAAAAACGTTTTGAAAAATGTCCAGCTTTTGTGAGCTAATACGTTTCATAAACTTAATATTAAATCATTACCCACTTGAAATGATGGTAGTTATCACATAGTTTTCATTTAATGGAATTATGAGGGAAAAAAGAAAAATAGTATTCATTCTGACGCAGGCGTTGGACTTTGTATTTGTTGCGCGTAAAATATAGTTCCTGTAATTTTGGCGCTGTTCTATAAATATTAAATTAAATAGTGTTACTTTTACCAATTATAATTCAAAGAGCTTCTGTCCTTGTATAAAAATAAATTATTAAACTCCAGCTACATGTGTTTTGACTCATAATGTAATTGCAAGTTCATGATGTTCTCCCATTGTTTAAGTTAGGTTCGAAATAAGTTTAACAGCGAGATTGTCACTATCGGTTTCATTTCAAAACACTCACAGTGTTAGAAAGGGATGATTATGAATGCAGATATTCCAGATTTACAGTAATTTATTTGTGACCGGATATTTGTATTATTTCATTTGACATATTATACAATAGTAGATATAGAGACATTTCGAATCGCTTAACATTTTATGAGCTATTTCGCGGCATAAACATTCTGAGGTTTAAAAACGTTCTGACAGTTTGGAGAACTGGTTATGTCCACATTCTTCTGTGAACAGATGTGAGCTTATATAATACTATTAGTTAACATTTCAACACTTCGTCTCTATAGCGTCGATTCCATTTAACATGTGCAACCCAACCCCTTTTCACACGTACTCTAACTATCAATGGACCAGATCATTAAGCTTTACATATTGTTCTTTTTATTTGGGGTTTAATGTAATTTTTCAAGGAATGTTCAGCCCCTGTGTTTGTGAGTGGGCCATATTCATTCAGACGTGAACTTTCTTCAGAATTCTATTTAGGCAGTCGATTCGAACACAATTTGGTAGTAATAGGAAAATAAAAAGTTCCAGTACGCTGGGTAATGAAATATTTTCACGATCAGTCAATCAGGAAAGAGAATAATGCGCAAGAATTTCATTGGTTTATTTGGACCAATTAGAATCATATAATGTGATATTAACATGTTGCCATATCAACAATATGAAGTTACGCATACAATACCTAAAATGTGCGACTATATGATAAAATATTATATAATAATCATTAACTTTTAATAATTTTTGCTGGCGAATAGTTATTCGACTTTATATCAGCGACTACATCAAGAATTACATTTTAAATTTAATTTTCTGTTAAAATATATTGAAATAATTTGTAATTTTTGTCCGATAGACAGCAAAATAACTAATATCAGCGTTTATATAATCATCAGACAATTACGATGTGACCTTACAGTTAACTGACCCGATGACCAACACAAACGATTTTGCCTACTACTTTTTGTGTGGATTCTAGAGAAAGTTCAAACTCTTCAAATACACAACTTTCACTATGTATGATAGTAGAGCATGAATGTCCCGCTTATATTTTATAAGATGTTTTGCGTTCATTATAACAGTGGACAATATATATAAAGCTGGAAAACACAAACCATGAGATATCGTTATTAACCAAATCATCCAGTGCATTTATCTATTGCAGTTTGTTTTACCTATAACTCCTAAGGCATATACTGTAAATCATAATCGGGTTAAATCAAGATATGAGGACAATATATATATATATATATATATATATATATATATATATATATATATATATATATATATATATATATATATATATATATAAACATGGGATGGGCATGCTGACTTTGGAGGTCTAAATATTTACCAAGCAAAGGATCATAATTCACTAAATTATGCCAAGGCTCGGAACCTCGTTTGTAGTTGCCTCAAGAATACATAATACATAAATGTAAGTTTTTGTCTACAGTTTTTATATGACATAATGGTCAAGCACTAAATTTCAGAATGTATACCTTTAGAGACGGATATTGGTCGGTTTAATGTCAGAAAAAAAGCAAGATAACCTGTACTATTCTCTCTCTCTCTCTCTCTCTCTCTCTCTCTCTCTCTCTCTCTCTCTCTGTCTCTCTCTCTCTCTCTCTCTCTCTCTCTCTCTCTCTCTCTCTCTCTCTCTCTCTCTCTCTCTCTCTCTCTCATAGGTTCCTGTTATTAAGGTTTTACAATATTATATATTAGCAGAAACAAACCTATACGGTAAGACTCTTAACAGAAGTGGAACGCATTCCCAATCCATTGCATACAATTAAAATATTTTATAAATCTGAACAAATCGTATTTTCATTGTCTGATTAATGTTTTTCAAGAGTAGATTTACAACACAGTGTCCGTTATTATATGCACTTTTTAAAGAGATCACATTCCCGTCGGTCTACATGTTCTGATTACTTTAACGTTGGGGATCAACATTTCAAAATAGCGCTGATTTTACTCTAAAGAAGACCGTAGCGATATTCAATGTGGCTCTTTATACGAAGTGTGCATAATACTAAAAAGCCGTGTGGCGAGAAGAAAGCGACGGTCTCATTTCAAGTGACTGTACGTTTATATATATATAAACGTGTTTATGTGGTCTTTGTGGACTTTGAGAAGGCCTTCGACAGCCTGCACCGAGACTCCATGTGGAGGATCCTACGACATTATGGCATCCCCAAGAAAATTGTCAATGTCATCAGGTCCCTGTACGAAAACTCTGAGTGCAGAGTAATCCACAACAACCAACTCACTGAACCATTCAAGGTGGAAACCGGAGTGAAGCAAGGATGCATTCTCTCTCCAATTCTCTTCTCACTGGCCATTGACTGGATCATGCGCCGCACCACAGAGGGCAAGAGGCATGGAATACAATGGACGTTGACCTCAATGCTGGATGACCTGGACTATGCCGACGACATCGGGTTGCTGGCAAGCAGACACCAGGATATTCAACAGAAGACAAAACAGTTGGTACAGACAGCAAATACCATAGGTCTTCGAGTCAACATAGGGAAGACAAAAGTCTTGAGGAAGAATACTAGAGTGGGCAACCCAATCACCATCAATGACCAGCCTCTGCAAGAACTAGACGATTTCACTTACCTGGGTAGTAAGGTCGTCACGGATGGAGATAGCACAAGGGAAGTCGTCACAAGAATCGGCAAGGCCAACCAAACCTTCGCAATGCTGAAGCCCATATGGAGGACAAGAAACCTCAGTGTCCACACGAAGATCCGTATCTTCAAGAGCAACGTGTTGAGCGTCCTTTTGTACGGCTCAGAGTGTTGGAAGTCCACTGCGAACATAGAACACAAGCTCGAAGTGTTTCAAACCAAATGCCTGCGACGCATCATGAGGATCTTCTGGCCAAACACGATCTCAAATGAGGAGCTTCGGCACAGAGCGGGTACAAGCACCATCTCTGAGATCATTTCAACTCGGCGATGGAGATGGCTCGGACATGTCTGCAGAATGCCTCCTGACTCACTACCAAGGGTGGCACTGAGATGGACCCCACAGGGGAAAAGGAACCGTGGCAGACCCAAAGAGACCTGGCGACGAACAGTGGAGAGAGACCTTAAGACCAGATGCCTCACCTATCAGACCGCCCCTGCAATAGCTGCCGATAGACGGAAATGGTGCTCCCTTGATGTTGCCTCAAGCACCAGACGGCGCAGAGAGGATTGATTGATTGATTGATATATAAACGTGTGAGTGTGTGTGTTGTGTGTGTGTGTGTGTAAGGGTTTTGTTTAATAGGGCTACTAGAACCCCAGAAATCCACCCTTCTCGGCCCTGATAAGTACAACTTTATGTGTGGAGAGAGAGAGAGAGAGAGAGAGAGAGAGAGAGAGAGAGAGAGAGAGAGAGAGAGAGAGAGAGAGAGAGAGAGAGAGAGAGATTAATTATGTAAGTTGCTTGTGGTAGCTCCTATATCAGAAAAAGAAGCGGTAAGTTAGTGGTTCAGGTTTTGGCGTTGTGCCCAGAGAGGTGTGAGTTCGATTTCTAGATTAACCTAGACCCCGAATGTGACATTGGGCAAACTACGTTACTAAACAACATAAATATTTTAGTATTGCCGTACCGTAAAGCACCAGAAAACAACCTCAGATTGAATGATATGAGTATATGAAATAGTTACTTATCACCAGCTTCTTCCTCGTTCTCTTTAGCATTGTCTTGCATTTTAAAAGATCGTACGGGTGTCTTTCCATGTTGTTGATCGCTGCTTTCGTCATCGGTTGATCTGTCAAGTATAGAATAACAAAATGATCAAGACCACACATACCTACCTACCTACCTACCTACCTACCTACCTACCTACCTACATACATACATACATACATACATACATACATACATACATACATACATACATACATACATACATACATACATACATACATACATACATACATACATACATACATACATTCGTACGTACGTACGTACGTACATACATACATACATACATACATCCATACATACATACATACATACATACATACATACATCGAAAACAATATTTTTCTATTACCAAAAATTAAGTCTGTTACCAAAAATTAAGCAATATAAATAATTCAACTCCCATTTATCGGTTAGCACATTCGCGTATACATTTATTAATATATAATAATAGAAGAGTTCTTTACCTTTTTTTTTGAATCAGAATAAAAAATCAATGCATTTACTCAGCAAAACAGAAATAGTATGGCGAATAACAATGGCAAACCTTTGATTAGCCGCATCGCGTCTCGTTCTGCCGCTAGTGTTTCTGTGTGTTTTTCTCCTTTCTTCCTCCATTGACTTGCTCTAGAAATATATGATTTTTTGTAATTGTAACCATCAGGATTAATATTTCTATCATATTAACAGCTGCCTCACTATGCGTTCGGCATTAAGAGGTTAGATTAGGACTGGTTGGCCTGGCGTCATGATAATGTGACTGAGTTGGATATGATGTTACATGTCTGCGACATGATGCCACAGTGCTAAACATTATTACCATCTGTTACACACACTGCGTACATCGTAGCACTATGTCTGAACAATTTTTAAAGCTACATTAAATATCCAAATCACACACACACACACACACACACACACACACACACACACACACACACACGCACACACACACACACACACACACACACGTATAAGCGACCATGCATTTCTAGAAGTTTCAAGAGTTGTATCTATTAATTTATTATTCGAATTCTTAGAAAGAGATGCTGGAATAATTCAATAGCAGGAACTGCCAGAAGCTAAATCGACTAATTAACACCATTCGGTCTCAGTACCTCTAAATTAGAAATACTCTATACGAAGTGATGGACAGAATGACATTACAGCTTGTTATCCAAGATAAATGAAATTCAAGATTTAATTTTACATTCTCTTCGGTTTTCCTTCGGTCTTACGATACTTTTAGTTTTTCGCTTGGGGGGGGGGGGGGGAGGGGGCGGTACTGTTAATTAGTGAATTTTAATATAAAGGTTTCTTGAATGCAAGAAAAACTTTTTATTTATGATTATTTAATTTTAAACAGAAATATGCACCCAGTCTTACCGGTTTGCGTTCCATCTTGCCCAAAGTGATTTTCTATTTTTATCTCAGTGTCCAGGGAAATCTTCAAATTTGACACCCTATAGTCTTAAACGAGAAGGCAACACATATATTTAACCTTATAAAACAGACTATGATTAGTTACTATTGATTTTCTTATCGTGACTGAGTGTGCAATAGGAAGTTTAAATTCCATTATAAATTTGATTCGATCAAATAAACTGCGTCATATATAGAATATTGCACACGATTATGTATGCCGGTTAACTGCACATATTGGTATGGTTTCAAGAATCAGTAGTATGTGTGTCTGTTATATTAAAGTTTATATACACTGTACAGTAATATGTTTGTCTGTTATATTAAAGTTTATATACACTGTACAGTAATATGTTTGTTTGTTATATTAAAGTTTATATACACTGTACAGTAATATGTTTGTTATATTAAAGTTTATATACACTGTACAGTAGTATGTTTGTCTGTTATATTAAAGTTTATATACACTGTACACTAATATTTTTGTCTGTTATATTAAAGTTTATATACACTGTACAATAATATGTTTGTCTGTTATATTAAAGTTTATATACACTGTACAGTAGTATGTTTGTCTGTTATAATAAAGTTTATATACACTGTACAGTAGTATGTTTGTCTGTTATATTAAATTTATATACAATGTACATTAGTATGTTTGTCTGTTATATTAAAGTTTATATACACTGTACAGTAATATGTTTGTCTGTTATATTAAAGTTTATATACACTGTACAGTAATATGTTTGTCTGCTATATTAAAGTTCATGTACACTGTACTATCATTAATATTTTAATACATTAGCAAGTTTCACTTTCCTCCCATTGGGTTAATTACCATATTGTCCGATACTAGTGTAATTTGATAAATTGACCAATTTTTGAGATATATTTCTCTATTCAGCTCTGTATATATATATATATATATATATATATATATATATATATATATATATATATATATATATATATATATATATATATATATATATATAAAGAGAGAGAGAGAGAGAGAGAGAGAGAGAGAGATTTCATGCTCTACAATGAAAAGCAGTGCAATTATTGTTAAATTAAATAAGTCATCGGGTTAGGAAGATGACTATTTATTAGACATATATATATATATATATATATATATATATATATATATATATATATATATATATATATATATATATATATATATATATATATATATATATATATATATATATATATACATATATATATATAAAAAATTAGAGTAAATGTTTTGTAACTGGATAATCGTTCAGCCACAATCTGATTTTTTGATTTTGTTTATATTAACAATAAAAGTCTTACTAGTATATTTCAGCTATGAATCACATAAAACCCTTTGTAAATTTTGACTATAACGGGTTAAGCTCTTCTCTGCCATGGACATAAATTACTTACAAACGTAAGTAAAACCGTGCTTAGATGAGATACTTTTAATATCGATTATCTTACGTAATTTAGTACAGTCGGGAGATACGGGCACAACACACAGTGAAAACTTGTTTATTAGTGTTGTGGTAGACTGAAAGTGTTCTGATAAAATGAGAATTTAAATGAGTAGGTATTACGTTCGATCGGCTGAAATATTATTTGTATAAGGTATTAAAGCATTGGCTTGGTCAACAACTTTAGTATCTAAAAATTATATGATGCAAATACCATGCTCAGTCTTATGTCCTGAGGAAGATGACAAAGATAATGTGATTAATTTACCAGTAAAATGCCCCTAATTGCTTCTATACCAATTTACCAGTAAAATGCCCCTAATCGCTTCTATACCAATTTACCAGTCAAATGCCCCTAATCGCTTCTATACCAATTTACCAGTCAAATGCCCATAATCGCTTTATACCAATTTACCAGTCAAATGCCCCTAATCGCTTCTTTTTCAATTTAACAGTCAAATGCCCCTAATCGCTTCTATACCAATTTACCAGACAAATGCCTCTAATCGCTTCTTTATCAATTTACCAGTCAAATGCCCCTAATCGCTTCTATACAAATTTACCAGTCAAATGTCCCTAATCGCTTCTTTATCAATTTAACAGTCAAATGCCCCTAATCGCTTCTATACCAATTTACCAGTCAAATGCCCCTAATCGCTTCTTTATCAATTTAACAGTCAAATGCCCCTAATCGCTTCTATACCAATTTACCAGTCAAATGCCCCTAATCGCTTCTATACCAATTTACCAGTCAAACTCCCCTAATCGCTTCTATACCAATTTACCAGTCAAATGCCTCTAATCGCTTCTATACCAATTTACCAGTCAAATTCCCCTAATCGCTTCTATACCAATTTAACAGTCAAATGCCCCTAATCGCTTCTATACCAATTTACCAGTAAAATGCCCCTAATCGCTTCTATACCAATTTACCAGTCAAATGCCCCTAATCGCTTCTATACCAATTTACCAGTCAAATGCCCCTAATCGCTTCTATACCAATTTACCAGTCAAATGCCTTGTTTGGTCATATTGGTCATAACAGAAACTGGTAACCAAAAATATATATTTGGACGACATGAATATACTGTAGTCATTGAAGCTGAAAAGACTATCGCCACCATAGGATATGGTAATATTCATATTCAGACTGGATTCACCTTCTGTAAGATATGCCTGATAAAACACATTATCATCGTTATATTTGGATTACCTTTAGGTTTACTCTCTGTACAGTTCATTATTTTATATGATTGTTATATGTGTGATAGCGTGATCATATTCAGACTGGTTACAATTCACCCTCTGTAAGATATACCTGATAAACACATGTATCATCGTTTTATTTGGATTACCTTTAGGTTTACTATCTGTACAGTTCATTATTTTATATGATTGTTATATGTGTGATAGTGTGATATGTGTGATTAAGTTTTAATGTCTTACAGTAAATTATCATGCTTGTCGGGGTTTATGCTCGCGTACGTCCATAATTTAACATGACTGAGAAATTTTCTTTATTGCGAGTATGCTTTACGCAACACATTTTAAAATAATAATTATCGTTACAAGCAAGTAATACACTCGTAAATATAAATGCATGACTTCCAAGACAACCTAACATCTAGCTTACCTCCTGTGACATGGGTGTTATGGAGAATCAACTAAGCAGTCCTATCATTATACAGATGTAATACGATTTTTCAGACCCTGTTAAAGTGGTAAAGGAGTTCTTAATTAGAAGTGACTAATGGACGTACTTATACCATGTATTATAAAGGGATAAAAGTAATAGCAGACTATCGTCTTTGTCGTGACAGTTTTGACTTTGCTAAATTGTTATGAAAATGGAGTGTATCATCAGGTACAACAACGTTCACAAATCAATAAGTATTTCAATTAACAGTTATTACTATTAAATATTATTGTCATTATTAACAATAAATAATGTTTCATCAATTCATTAAAACTGAAAACCTAATTTTAAAACAAGTTGGAAAGCCTAATAGAAAACGAAGATTAATATTATAATCGATAATATAATATCCACTTCACGAGTTCATTACATTTGCCGTCCATTATCTTAGCATTCAATATCTTTTTAACTTCGTTCATTTCATCGTGTTTGTTATATACAGATAACTATTCATTGGAATATGCTATCTCTGCATCCTCCCTGTTGAAATACAATGAACGACAAGAGTACATTAAATTTCTCCTCAGTTTAAATAATTACTATTTGAAGTTAGAAAGGCTATCATGTTCAATTTTTTTCTCTTGTATTGCAAAATTCGATTTCAACAATTATTAATCTCGGTGTTCCAAATGTCACCTTTATTGGAACACCTAACACCGATCCATAATTTTGATGTGTTCTCTTTCTTCCATGGTTCAACCTGAGTCCTGGTTTTATTGAATCACTCTAGTGTTGTATTGTCAGCATGTGTAATGATTTAATTTTCAATGATCCTAGTCTTTTACATTCCATTAAACCTTTCCACTACTGATACAGTTGATTTTAATAAGTTGAATATTATTTAATTATTTTTTTTCTAGCCAATCTTGAACTTTCTTTTCCTTAATTTGTATTCTTTGTCTCACAATATATGTTCATGTTTCTGTTTTTAAAGCACTTCTAACATAATGATGCATGTTATCTCATGTTGTCACATCAAATGAAGACATATTTTACAGTTAACATATATTTGTATATGCGAGCATTTAATCAGTTTCACCCACATGGCCAACAATCTATATCAAACGGCAATCTTTTTTATGCCAGCTTATGTACTTTATTTAAGCCCATTTTATTTCACTTTTCTTCTAAAACGTTTAATATATTCATGTATTTGAATAACATTTGTCTAGATGAGGTTCCAAGATATAAGGATGTCAAAAATATTTTTCTTGCACTATAATGATCACCTTCTATGAGATTGAGTCCGCAAGGAAGTTGGTTATTTGTCAGTGAAGTACTGTACGCATTCGATCGATATTTAAACTGTTTTTTTTAAGTACAATTCTCTGCAATTTGATTGGTCAGTCTTTAACATTCCTTGTGTGTTTATCTAATTATTTGAACCATTTATCCCTTACGTTTATAACCATTTCCATGGCAACAAGCGCGCATTATATGCAAAGGACACTGGCGTCTTGTTGGCTTATATTAAGAACAATTACAGTGTGATAGTATGTTTACCGTGCATACTAAATAATTATGAAATTCAGAAAATATACAGCTTAAACCGGGAATAATCCAAAATGTAGAAAAGAGAGTGTCTTTTCTAAGAAAGAAATAAACGTTCCCATCACTCGTATTTCCAATTTATAACAATATCTTAAAGCTTCGGCAGTTTTGAACTTTGCGAAAAATTATGTATGGATTTATAGCAGGTGATATTTGAGTTATCTTTTCGATTCATAACAGGTGAAATTCGAGTTATCTTTTGGATTTATATCAGGTCTTTAAAACGCACGGGGTCTGATACAACATGATACAACAAATAAAGAAAAGAAACAGACACATACAAATACACATTATTAGGTTACACGGACAAATACACATCATTAGGTTACACAGACAAATACACATCATTATGTTACACAGACAAATACACATCAATAAGTTACACAGACAAATACTCATCATTAGGTTACACAGACAAATGCACATTATTAGGTTACATAGACAAATACACATCATTAGGTTACACAGACAAATACACATCATTAGGTTACACAGACAAATGCACATCATTAGGTTACATAGACAAATACACATCATTAGGTTACATAGACAAATACACATCATTAGGTTACATATACAAATACACATCATTAGGTTACACAGACAAATGCACATCATTAGGTTACACAGACAAATACACATCATTAAGTTACACAGACAAATACACATCATCAGGTTACATAGACAAATACACATCATTAGGTTACACAGACAAATGCACATCATTAGGTTACATAGACAAATACACATCATTAGGTTACATAGACAAATACACATCATTAGGTTACACAGACACATACATATCATTAAGTTACACATACACACATGAATGCACATTTTGATAGTAATGTCTCTCAAACTTATATATGTCTATGTTGTATGCAGCCCTCTTATTATGTATTGTGTCTATGATAATCTTGCTTCACAGTTTTAGTAAATGATCTATAGACCTGCTTTCAATATTAGATTTAAAAAGAGTATGTACCGCTTGTAATTGATAACGACGTACCTCACATTAGTTTTGAAAATGGATTTAGTGTTAGCTTTTATCAACTCCAATTTAGTTGTATTCAAAACCATGTTCATAAACTCCTCTCTCTCTCACTCTCTCTCTCTCTCTCTCTCTCTCTCTCTCTCTCTCTCTCTCTCTCTCTCTCTCTCTCTCTCTCTCTCTCTCTCTCTCAAGCAAACAGTTGTGTCATTTCCCAGTACACTATAGACTACACTGCAAAATATTAGAAATAAAAAAGTCATTATATTGTATGGTAACTAGTTAAGGAAGAGTTAATCCCAAATTTCGACATCAGGAAATAACTGTAAGAAACCAATCTAAATTAATACTGCAGCTCAGTCGCGTTCTTATTTCACGAACAAGGATTTAACGTTTTGGATAATTTGAGTACAAATTTGAATGGTGCTTGTTCGAATAACAATGTCATTATCAAGAGTCAACTTGTGCCATAATACCAGGAAACTGGCCTCGGTTCCGTTTGTGCTGTACTGGTTGTTTTAATGTGTATCAAAGAAAGGTCAGAATGACCCATTTATCACACTAAACTAAAATGAATGTTTAGCATGTTGTCGTTGTTAGATGTCCGAGTTACGAACTGACCAGTTTTCGTTTATGTTCACTGAATCAAGAATCTAAAATGGCTCGAAAACTTAAGTGACCAGCTTGAACGATCATGCAGTTTGCTGTCTAGTTTTGGCTCAATTAGTATGAACAAAAAAGTCATTCAATCCTTAAATTCATCAGAGGATGGATATATATATATATATCTAATGAATAATCTATTATTTAACACAGTCTAGAAACTTCTCTTACCTTTTAATTAAGGGCCCTTCGCAAAACATTTCTTCTGTCTTACTTGTTTGATTTTTTTCTCCCTACTCCAAAAACTACGTCTGTTGCTAGAAATGTAGTGAAACGTTACAATCAGACTTCTTTGGGTAAGTTACATATTTATGACCATATTAGCAATATCTAAATTCCGTCTGTCAACAGACTCTGCTTTGGTCCCTTATCAAGTAGCGCGATACTTCATATTTACCTATGTCGTAATTCCACGTTTTTATTACACGTGGATCAAGTCTGTGCTTGAGCAATTTAATTGGCGGGTGCATGTGGCATGTAAGGGCTATAGTAACGTCATAAATTACAAAGCAGTTTAGCTTTGTCTAGGCGTAAGATAAATCATACAGAATCGATTTTCTACCATACACAACATATTCGAAATGCAATATAGATGCATTGTACGTAAATGTTGCAATTTAATAGCAATACCTGGTTAGACGTGCCGTCCTTCCCAAACGTGAAAAAGCTGCGTTTAGTTAACATTTATTGTTTCCGTTGATCCTTTGATCGTAAATACATGTAGCACTGGTGAGCAGATTTTCAGAAAAATTCAAAGATGAAATATTCATGTTTTTTTTCTTCTTCTTGGCGAATACGATAGAGTGCAAATATAGTTGTTTAGGCAGATGTCTCATTTGGCTCAGTTTATATGTCTCAGCCTTATTATACAAACCCTGGATTCCAAGGGGCATACATCTTTGACCTCGATCATAAGTCACTGTTATTCAGACAGTCCTTGAAGCGTGGTCGATTCAGTGTATAGCCACCAATCGTTCCATTTACATCTCCGAAATATTGCATATTACCCTGCTATCAGTTTTCTTATAGATCAATCGCATATATATATATATATATATATATATATATATATATATATATATATATATATATATATATATATATATATATATATATATCAAAGGTGAGCAAGGGAACATAATCAGGATGAACAGCTAGTCTCACTGATGTTGGAACATTGCTGTGTGACGTAGTACACATAATTTTCATGACGTAGTACACATAATTCTCATCATGGAAAGATGCATTTATGTTTAATTTTCTGCCCTTACACAATATTTTGTTATTGGCACGATTATAATTAAAACCAGATTTGATGTATGTCAGAATCATGGGAGTGCAGCTACTATAACAAAAATGTAATCTATTGGTGGTACATTTTAGTTATTACTCTTTTTCAATTTATAACTGAATTATTATTTCAGGAACCATCAAATGCCAATAATCTTGATGGCGTTCAAGGGGTGCCCAGAAATGTTCGTCACATAATATTTCTGAGCTGAACATGCCCATATCAATAAATCCATTTGTTATCAGCATATGTTGTTTTGCTCAGTTTGTGTTCTTTCCTTCTTAACTTAAATAAGCTGTATGCAGTTAATCACACTCTTTAGAGCGCATCAAAATCAGTTTTCTAAGCTTTGCTGTGATAATTTTTACATATTGCGATCGTTACCAAATATCTCCATTGTAAAAAGCTTTTATTCTCAGGTTTTTTTTTAAAAGTTGCTACCCTTTATGAACTTTGCACTCTAGAGCCCGTCTGTAGTATATAGGATAAAATCATTTGACAATATCTACTTTGATGGATTTAGACGACGCGTTGTATATATGGTAATATTCTTATTAAGCTGGTCATAAAAGAATACTTTTCTGCTCCTGTAGCTTATACAAGAGCTATTGCTAATTTTAATTTGCTATTGCTAGTTTTAATTTGCTATTGCTAGTTTTAATTTGCTATTGCTAGTTTATTGCTAGTTTTAATTTGATATTGCTAGTTTTAATTTGCTATTGCTAGTTTTAATTCGCTATTGCTAGTTTTAATTTGCTATTGCTAGTTTTAATTCACTATTGCTAGTTTTAATTTGCTATTGCTAGTTTTAATTCACTATTGCTAGTTTTAATTTGCTATTGCTAGTTTTAATTCACTATTGCTAGTTTTAATTTGCTATTGAACAAGACTTTTTCTGCTGAGTTTTTTTTAAATGGAGACAGAAACACCGGTTGGACTTCGACGTGGAAGAGTTGGGGTGTGTTTACTCAAACAAAACACCTCTTGTTTCAGTTAGAATGATTGATAGTGCCCAATGAGCTGTCTGATGGAATCGCCATTTACAAAGTAATGGGGGCATAGTGTGGCCGAGTGGTCTAAAGCGCTCACCTTTGCGGATCACTGCCATCTCACCTCTGTCTGCGTGTGTTTGAGTCTCAGGCTCGAATAATGTGGGTATGTGAGAATACTTGCCGGTAGCTTCTCGTAAGTCGGTGGTTCTTTCCTGGGTTTTCCTGGGTTCTTCCTCCACCAATAATACTGGCCGCCATGTATAGCATATCTTGTGCTGAAAAATGGCGTTAAATCCTACAAGAACAACAACAACAACAACAAGAAAGTAATGTCTATGGATATTGACCTCGAATAAACCCATACTGAAACTCACTGTATTAAATAACTGATTCTGTATTTTCGTTATCTGCATACTCGTTTCTACTATTTTATCAGATACTGGTAAACATCTTGCAGATATCATCGGAAGACAAGCGTAGACACTAGAAATACATCAACGTGTCTTAAGTAAAATAATAGAATGGTTTCTTTGATTTATAACAGCACATTCATATACATAGAAAGACTGATAGCCTAAGATGATTATGCGTGTAAACGAGCTAATGCACCTTTGCAAAGTCTTTTCATTATTTTTAGAGAATATGGATAGCATATATTATTATAGTCTCTCATATATTTAATATATTTAATATATTTAATATTTTAATTTAAATTTGCCTTGGTTGTCAGCATTTACATTACATTTGTGTACTTATTTGATGTGTAACTGGAATTACAGATGATGGCTTCTTCGATTCCATAAACGAAGAAGGCAATACTACTTGCAGTTTCTGTTAAGAGTTGTTTTCGATTTTGATATAGAAACAGCATACGCGTAATTTCATCTAGTATATAAATGTTTCTGTCATCTTTGTTAAATTAAGGAATAGCAAGTATTTTCAGAAGCTAATTGTAAACCGTGTTGCAGAAAATGTCGACGCCTCACACAATGGTGGTGGTATACATAAGAAAACGTAAAATAGAGAATTGGTCCTTATATCTTGGGGCGTACACCTGTATAATATACTCCAACCCCAAACACACTTGTACCTACTGGAACTTTTATTATCGAATGAATCGCAACATGGCACATGCAGCCCCATTTTCTAGTGTTAGTTCTTCGGTCTTGATTTTTCGCTTTTCTGTTCCTATGTTAGTCGTTATTAAACAAGCTGTAAAAACACTTAAATAGTTTGATAACAAGAAGTCAGATGTCACATCACATGCACAATCCATCTCCCATCGCTTTCGATGATAAAGACAGCTTACCTTCAAAAGGTTTAAGTGCGAAGAGATGTTCGTGCAGAGTATTTAAAGAAGTCAAGGGCCAAACCAATATTATATTCAGTTCAAATATTCACTACCATATACACTCCTGTAACCGTTTTCAGCTATATTTACAACAGTCTCTGTCTAAACGTTTTCTGTGGCAGATTTATAATGAAATTGACCTTAAACAGAAAGATTCAAGTGTATTTTTAAAGAACCTTACTCCCTAGTGTTATCTCTACCGAATAATTTATTTCATAATGTATAAAGGTCTGGATAGCGGAGCGATTATATGGTCTACATCCAGGTTCAATTCACATAGAGGTAGCATCAGGCCACGCTACAGGAGGGTTAACGTTTTGTCAGACTGGCATGCGTAAAATGTTGTTATTATTACATCCAAATCAATCTATAGTTTAACGTTGCATACTTGCCACACATGACCTGAGGGATTTTAAAAAACCTATTCTGCAGAAGACAAAAAATCTATTTCATAACGTTTAAAACTCCGATAAAACTCATAAACGACTATATACGCCTACCTATGGCCGCTTTAGAAATACTTTTAAACCTTTTTTCCCAATGTGTGCGAATATTGCGCACCATGACAACAAGAATAGTAACTTCGCAGCACGCGGTTAGGTAAACATGTAAAGAACGATAACAGTACGATATAAATTGGGTTAAAAATAACTTAATTTTATGCCAAAGCGGATGTATATACCAAGAAATCGGATTATATAATACAATGTTAGACATTAAGCTACATTTTTATTACAGGAACACTCCGGTGGTCTAGTGGTTACAGCGTCCGCCCTGGATGAGGAAGATCGTGGGTTGTATCCCCGTCCGAGTCATACCAAAAACGTATAAAATGGTACTAACAGATGAATCTATTGGCGTTTAACATTATGAGGTTAGTGTTAGGACTGGTCGACCTGGTGTAAGGATAATGTGACTGGGTGGTGCATCATGCTACATGTCTGCGGCATGATGCCCCAAGTGCTAGACATCACTATAAACTGCCACATTGCACACATCGTAACGATATGACTGCAAAATTGTTAAAGTTACTTTAAAAATCCATATCACACACACACACACACACACACACACACACACATGTATTACAACCATTTGAGAAAACATTTGCGTTTGAATGTACTTTCAACATGTAATTCCACATATGTGAATGAAAAATACTAAGTTCTAAGCTAGTACTACCATAAACGTCATCAACTGTATGTAAAATTTATATCTAGAGACAATGGTATTCAAATAAAACTGTCATATTTATGATCTGCAAATAGAGGTACTACCAAAACCATTTTGCAGACGTTTGAAGAAAAGAAGACAACTTCATATACTTATTTGCTATTTACAGTGTAAATATAATGAAAAGGACAAAATCAATCTTTAGATACCTCGCAACTTAAAAACAAAATACCCCAAAAAATAACATTGATGATAAATATTTCTTGAGAATTATCTCAGTCACAATTCATTCTCTCTCCAATTCCACAATTTAACACTTGCCTCCACATTATAAAGTTTGTTATATTGCTCACAATAATACTAATAAATAATAATAAATACTTTGTTTTGTTGATTTTGTTTAAAAGATATGAACGAGTGCCAAGAATATCGTATCATAACTGAAGTTAAATAGGGCATATATTAAATTGTGATTTCATACAAATGTATGAACAAGAACACGGTAATCATTATGCGCTAGTGGTGTATAGGGCTTCATATCATTTTAAATTGTTTTGGACTCGAGAATATGGCATTTCATTCTAAACTGTGGGGGCGTATAGAGCTTCATATAATTTCAAATTGTTTTGGACTCGAGAATATGGCATTTCATGCTAAACTGTGGGGGCGTATAGAGCTTCATATAATTTCAAATTGTTTTGGACTCGAGAATATGGCATTTCATTCTAAACTGTGGGGGCGTATAGTGCTTCATATAATTTCAAATTGTTTTGGACTCGAGAATATGACATTTCATGCTAAAATGTGATGGCGCTTGATACAAAGCAGCAACAATCTTCATAAACACCTGAAGCGGGAGTTCATTTATTCTGGACGCTGCGTGTTCACAACACGTTTCTATATAAGCATATGTAAGATATATTCATGTTTTAGAATGAATGTAAGAATAATAGGTCATTGATCGACAAATGTGAGAAATACAAAATAAACTATAAATATGAGATCCAAAGGCCTATCGCGTAATGAACATTCTGCCACGTGATACTAAATTTTCGTAACGTTTTATGTTCTAAAATTTCACCTACATTCAGGTATGTTAACACACGTATTCGTACAGATTTAAAACGCATACGTAACATACGTGTTAATCAATATAATATACACAGGTATATACATGTAAGAATGCATACATAAATAGAGAGAACAAATTTACAGAGTATTTCTGCATCCAATGATAAACTTCTGTGTTTGGTATTTTTACGAATGCACAATGCAATACTTTTAAACTTTCCTCATTATTTGAAGAATTGACCCAATCCTCTTAAAGCCGAGTGCAAGGCGAGGCAGCTGTCAGTGACATTCTTTTTTCAAGCTTTGGTGTGAACCGTGCAGGCTTCGAATCCGCATCCTCCCGCAGTTGAGACGTAAGTTCTAACAACTTAGGCCATTGGAGCTAATATTCTAATTTAAAAAAAAAAAACATAAATTTTAATTACTTGGGTTTATTAATTATTTTTCTCTAATGAATACGTACTCATTATCTGATAGATTTAATTAAAATTACCTCCAAAGTAACATTAGTTAACAAACAATAAATATTTTTCTAAATATAGACAACATACAAGTAAAAAATATATAAACATGATCATGGAGTAACGACGCAAGGGACGTCTTACCTTACAAGGAAATTAGGTACCAAAACACAACTGTTTACAATCTCTTGAAAAACAGAAGGCGTTCTCCCAATTATGTTCTGTCACTAAGCTAACGTAAAAAGGAAATGAAGGACGTGAAATATGCGTATTTAATTATCTTTAGTTTTGACCAGAAACTTCTCTCTCTCTCTCTCTCTCTCTCTCTCTCTCTCTCTCTCTCTCTCTCTCTCTCTCTCTCTCTCTCTCATGATAGCATGATAATGTACGTGGTGATGTTTGAAGGACGCTACACCCATTTCCCTTCTACGATTGGGTATTCTGGCCTTTTAGAGTACTGTTTACTGAATCATTACATGCAGTCTATTAATTTACCGCATAGGCTGACAATATTTATTGATTAAACTGACAAATCCAGTGGCATTTTCACATATAAGCGTTAGTCATACTTGACACATAAGTCAATTATGTCAAGAAATATATGAGGGGAAAGTTAGAGTGTTATTAATCTTGAATTGCAATCATTGAAGTCAAACCTTTTGAATATTGAATAAATCTTATCATGGATTTCTATTGCATTTTGTAGGGTAATTAAATAAAGCTATGGGGATATTAAACAATTTTTTTCTGTGGAAACGTTTGTTGGAACAAGAAGAAATAGATAACGGATAAAAAATGTGTTCTTGGTGCCAGGATAATGTGACTGGGTGGTGCCAGGTATATAAACTATGAACCAAATAACCACAAAGCGGATGACGGAGAATGGACCAGATTCATTTATATCTAATAAATTACTCAAATGTGTTCTAAGTGAGTGAGAACATGATAATCAATTTAAATCGTTTTAGTTGAATGTAAATAATTCCAATTCCATTATTTCTCCTCTCTTAATCTATGTTGCGTATATAACTCGTTTGCAACGAGTTCTCTCACGCATGTGTTTTGATATTACGTTCTCTTTGCTTTTGTTGCTATATAGTGTACTGTAAGTAATTTAATCACAAAGTATGTTCATAACTTTTTGTATTTACGAAACATTAACTGAATGAAATCTCTTCTGAAGAGGAAATAAAGAAAGTCAGTCAGTCAGTCATACATACATACGTACTTACCTACGTACGTACATACATACATACATACATACATACATACATACATACATACATACATACATACATACATACATACATACATACATACATACATACATACATACATACATATTTTTTGTTTTCCAATTTCATGGTTTGTGATTGTTTTGTTTTTGTATTTCTGTAGTGATATCATTTTAGTGCGCTTAGAGCTTCCAAACATTAGGCGCTATACTAAGTCCTAATTATTATTATTATTATTATTATTATTATTATTATTATTATTATTATTATTATTATTATTATATCCAAATCGTTGAATACATATCTGAAACATATCGTAATCTGGGTAGCTGTGAAGAATGCCAGATTGTTCAGACAGACACAACAGTCGATTATTCAAGCTGCCATCCATTTTGGCGATTCTCGCTATTCTCCCCAGAATTGTCAACGGAAGTTACATAGATCTTAGTCCACTGGATGCTGGGGGAGGCGTTCCATGGTAAGTTTCGGATGATTATATATAAATTTCACTGTTCGCAATTTTAATTTTTCCGGTTGTTTGTGATTCAGTTCAATCTAAAGCAATTGATATACACTTTGAATGCAACTTTAGATTTCTTTTCATGTTATTTATTTATTTATTTATTTATTTATTTATTTATTTATTTATTTATTTATTTATTTATTTATTTATTTATTTATTTATTTATTATTATTATTAGTAGTAGTAGTATCAGTATTATTATTAGTAGTAGTAGTACTAGTAGTAGTAGTAGTAGTAGTAGTAGTAGTAGTAGTAGTAGTAGTAGTAGTAGTAGTAGTAGTAGTAGTAGGTGTAGTATACTTCATTAAAAATCCACGAAGATAGATGGATACATAGAAAGGTTGTAATTTGCTATACTACACCTGCATAATATTTAGGCAAGAATTACTTATCCATTTCGTCACACTTTTTGTAGTTTTTAAGATATACTGGACTCCAAACAAATAGATATGTTTTCTTGGAATCCTTGTTCTAGCTTCGATGAATTCGCCTGCACCGATGCGGCGGTAAGAATAATACCTTTATAGAACGTTTTCTGTGCAATTACTTATTTTTAGACTGTTTTGCTTCAATTGGGAGCACGTGTTGTTTGCACTTATTTAGTTATACAATCTGACAAAGTATGAGAGAATTAGAATTTGATTTAGAAATTTGTCTATAAATTTTTAGACTGTTTTGCTTCAGTTGGGAGCACGTGTTGTTTGCACTTATTTAGTTATACAATCTGACAAAGTATGAGAGAATTAGAATTTGATTTAGAAATTTGTCTATAAATAGGGAGCTATATATAAAGCATATCATTTACAGTGCAAATACTCATACACGACTTGCATTACTGCAATATGAAGTTTTATCTTTCTCATAACTCCAAATTAACCTTTTTTAGCAAGTGTTCAGTTTAAGGCTAGCTCATTTGTAGTGAAGTTTTGTGAGGAAGTTTGATTGGGATGGGTGGGATGGGTGGGGTGGGGTTGGGTGGGATGGGTGGGGTTGGATGGGATGCAACTCTTACGTAACGGTCTTTTTAAACAATAAGCAACCGTAAAACAAAGGAATTATGACCACATATATTTACTCAAAAAAAAAAAAAAATTCCTAAGTAGCTTCCCAAAGATGATTCAGAGCAATACTGATTTTTAACATTAGCAGAGAAAAGTGTCCTGAAAATCTTGGAGTAAAGAATAGACAACCACTTGCAATCGATATGTGAAATACTGACATTATAAAGTACAAAAGTTCTAAAATGTGTTACAAAGTTAAAGTACCCTATCCTGAGTCCAGTCTAATTAGGAACGATTCAATAACCTTTCTAGAACGTACAGAGGACCGTATGCAGTCGAGCATTCCGTTTTCTTACGCAGACGAAACGCTACAGTTATTGACACATAGTTAAATTTAAAATAGTAAATACAATTTTCATTTGCCAGGCACAATAAATAAAACAAAAAATGTTTATCTGATTTATGTCAATTTTTTTAAAAGAAATAGGTAACTGAAAAATCTACCTACAAACTACACAAGCAATGAGAGAACACATTTTCTCAAAAGATTCATACATGTTACTGACTTGGAAAACCAAGGATAATCAGGTAATGTTGACATGCAAACACAACACAAATATACAGCGATAGATAGATATGAATCTTGACAACAGGCTCAGAGACAAATCAAAACACGAAAACAAAACAGTAAACATAGCCCTTTTACCGACGTTTTCTAAGTGTGATAAAATACACTTTGACGAGAGATACAAGTTTTCCAAAAGAACAGGTAAGCCGTTTGGGAACATTTAAAACAGCCGACCCTGACAAAAAGGTGTCATTAAGACTATGAATGCTAGAATGGCGAAGTATTTCACTAAAAGGAATAACAAATTTGATGGACAGATTTGATGGACACACTAACGCTAATATCACATATTGCTTCAGGCTATAAAAACATAAGGTCAAAATTATGGATCAATGTCTTCAGCTGGATCTCCACTTTAGTTTGAGCTTTACCTCTTTTCACTGTATTGTCATAAATAGTAGTCGTATGCTCTTAATCAATGCAATACGCATGACATTTACTTTATAATGTCTATTTAATTATAATCGATTGTGTTCCCCAAAAGAATATAGGTTGGGTAGACTCAAAATAGTTGTGCTATGTGTCTGTACATCAGCACATTCAAGACTAGATTGTGCCCAGTTCAATTTCAACTGTAATATTGGTTGCGACAAATACTAATGTTACAATCTTTTAGGAATCTCAAGAATTCAGACTAAATTTAAGCACACACACAAACACACACACACACACACACACACACACACACACATGCATATACGTACATACATATATGCATACATACATACATACATACATACATACATACATACATACATACATACATACATACATACATACATACATACATACATACATACATACATACATACATACATACATACATACATACATACATACATACATACATACGTGTGTCTGAATAATTCAAACATGGTTTTATGATATATAGCATTCAGATAATTATTGACAAAATTGTTTGATTAAGTGTACAATAGTTTTGTGAGAATGGTATAATTGGTCTGTTGTCATTAAAGAACAAAGACTATTTATATAAGAAATACTCAAAGTAACAAGAATGAAACTTTCAATGAATATGCCAATGAGTCGATCACCTGAGTTTACAGTCAAACAAGTATTTTAAATCTCTAGAAACTAAGTGCATTATAATATAATGAATCAATTTAAGTATGTGTACTATAATTCAATTATTTCGTGGATGCATGTACAATTATTGAGAAATCAATCATCTGATATATTAAATAAATTTAACGATTGGGTGATTAATGTATTAATCAATTGGTAGATCAATCAATCAATCAATCAATCAATCAATCAATCAATCAATCAATCAATCAATCAATCATGGAAACAATTTAGCAGCCAACCTGAGAAGAGTTATACAACATGAACTATAGTATGAAATGAAATGTATTTGGTTTTATTTTGCAGAAGGATCATGGGATTGATTTAATTTTCATTGAGACGCTTATTTGATTATCGAACGTTTCATAGCAGCATCATGAACAAGTTTGTAAAACATCCTGCATCTTCATCAATTTCGCTAAGTTTACATATAAGTAATTAATTTATTTTTCATTTAAATTAATTCATTCTTGTTAGATAATTTGTAAAGTATTTCATTTATACAAAATTACAGGCATGTCAGATTAGACCCCTAGCGCCCGTATTCGAATACTACACTATTGGCACGCAAGACACGGCAACATTTCAGGACATGAATGGGACATTAGTGTTGACATATTCTGCTGAACGCGTATCGGTTCTCAGGTAAAGAGAAGATAGAAAAAAGTTTTATTAGAACCTCCGACCCCCACCCTCACCCCATCTGACTCAATAATACCTTTCGTCTCACTTGGCATAGGTCTCAGGTAGTCTAATTAACCGAGTCATTTCGCCGTTATCGCAGAAGTTTTGTTATAGACTAATTCGATGGATTATAATTACTTCCGACAGAAATCCAACATAACCGCAGTGATACTTCATAAATTGATAAAAATAATTCTCGTAAGGACCAGTCTATTTTGCGAATAATAAATCCTCATAATGAAAATCAGACCTTGAAACTATTTCACTGAAACAACTGCATTTTTCATTTTGAATATAATTCATAGAAGATGATAGCAGAATCAAACGGAGAAATCATTCAGTTTATGCATACGTCGATATTAATGAGAGCTACAAATAGTTGTGACGTCTATGTGAACATTTTGACATATATATATATATATATATATATATATATATATATATATATATATATATATATATATATATATAATGTTAATGAAATGCACGTTGATATAAAGTAGTCTTACATTATTTTTTGAATGACTTTTGAGAGATTTTATGAAATGAAATGAAATGTAATCACTGAATATTGTTTTTACTGGAAATCGGTAAAACTATGCATGGGCATGCTTATGCTAGTTCATGTACATTGTGTTATAGACTTTCAAGCCTCATTCCTACACGAATATTACAAGTTAGGAAAATGAATTTATATCACTACAAATACTTAGAGAAATAAAAACAAATTGCAATGATTCAATATCAGATCTATATTGTAGGCATTATTGCAAATGCTACCAACGTACACACGAAGGCGAATTAATACATTAAGTAGTTCATTGTAATGAAGTATTAGTATAGATGAAACGAATACGACTCTATAGAGTTTCGGTCATTTTGAAAATGCTATTAGGCATGTCGTTGTGCAGAGCATACTTACATCGGATTCATACTTGTGTCAGTATGTAATACAATAATGAAATTAGAGGGGCTCCGAGTGGCCGAGTGGTCTAAAGCGATCTCCGTTACGGATCACTGCCATCTCGCATCTGTCTGCGTGGGTTCGAGTTTAAGATTCGGCAAATGTGACTATGTGAGAAAGCTTGCCAGTAGCCTCTCGTGGATCGGTGGTTCTTTTCGGGGGTTTTCTCGGGTTCTTCCTCCACCAATAATACTGGCCGCCATGTATAGCCTATCGTGTGCTAAAAAATGGCGTTAAACCCTACAACAACAATAATGCAATTAACATGGGAAACCATATTGCCTGTTAATGAACATACATTTCAATTAAATTTATTTGTTTTTGCAGGACATTGAAAATAAAGCTCACCTGTGATCCAGAAGAAGTCGGTATCTTGTACGTAGAGGGCGAAACAACGATGTTTGGTGTATAACATCTAATCAAGAAAGATAAAAGAACATGATGAATGCAGGGGGTGTCCAAAATTTGATCAGTTTTGTTTTAAATACATACAATAAAGACATACACAAATAACAGCATACGTTTCAATAATTTTACTTTCACTCGTTTGCTGTGACTCAAAAAAGCAATACGAAACAAAGAATATTTTAAAAAAAACATATCAAACAGCTAGAAAACTGAAGTAAACAGGAAAAAAATTAAAACTGAAAAAGGTCGACCTGCAATGTCTTTACAAGCAATTTGGATATATGCTCTTAAATACAATGAAGCTATACAACTCTCGTCTGTCTTCCGTTATACTCGAGACTATAGCTTGTACATTATTAAACTGTGCAAATAATGTTTGTCTCTAGATTTTTACATCCTGGATTTATGCGAAATAGTAGCAATATATTTAGCCCTGTAGATCATAAAAACAGTGGACTTAATATTATGTTTTTTTTTCTCGATAATAGCGGATAATGTGTTTTCTTTCACTTTGGGTTTTATCTTTCTTGTGTTGTCTTGAATTAAAACATGGATGATATTTGAGTTGAAGACCGTTTCGATTAGCCATTTCAATAAATTCAGACTGTAGTAATACCTTCTACGTAAGTGTAATATAGATATTAACAAATACACGGGAAACAAGAGTGCAACGCAAATGCACAATGCATTGGACGTGAAATAGCAAATACGTATTAGAAGTCTCAGAATAAAGTTTACATAGTACACTGCATAGTCTGTACCTGCTATAAATGCTTTACACTATCGGAAAACACTTATAATGATATACGACAAGATAGCAAAATCAACTACCACGAAAATGCAAAGAAAAACATGCTGACAATACGTAAGGATAGTAAACTGTATTAAGGCTTCAAGTCTCTGATGGTTGTCCAAATGCCTGAATTTTTGGGGGGAGTAGTTTTCAAAGAGGTCACAGTGTTCTTATGTTTAAAATCTTTATGAATTCGTTCCTCGTAGCTAGGCCCTGGTACTCAAAAGAACGTTGTCCGAATGACTTCATTTGTTACAGTGGGAACAATGAGAATGCGAGTGTCTGAAGAGTATCGTAATTTTCTAGATAGGGTGAAGACGGGTGAGTTCAGCTAGATATATTGGACTGTAGCCAGTCAGTGAAATGTAGCATAGTGAAAAGAGCTTGTGTTTGATTCTGGATCAAACGAGTAGCCATTGGAGATTATAACACATAATGACATTAATGCAATTTCGATTTAATAAGAGATTTTACTTGTTTCTTTCTTTGTCTTACTCATCGTTGCTCAGCAAGCAAAGCATTTCGTATACTTTATTTTTCAAAAATTACTTATAACATAGCCTTTACTACACATGCGTACTGTAAAAGAAATGAAAGAAAAATATATTGAAGATATAATCGTATTCGGCAAAAAGAACCTGTAAAAAGACATTGAATGTTTCGAACACAACCTGCATTTAAGAAGCCACGTTTTGTGGAATATTTTCACAGATATTTTGCCTTTTTATGATATAAAAACAGTGTTGGAGTAATCTGACTGAGCACTCTATCTATCGTTTTCAGTCGATGGAATTAAGAAGTAAATACGCTTGCCCAACTATGGCACCAACTCCACTGCCTTCTTGTATCAAAACTTCGGAGTGTTCGTGTAGCTTTGATGATGGTCGCGTGGTTGATCTTTCTCCCCTTGACATCAGTGTCATTGCAGTGGGTGACCCTAGGTATTTGAGCAGCAGGCACACAAACAAAGTGTCACTTTCTTGAACCAAAAGCTTCGTATATGCAAACTTAGGAATTTTCATGTAGCTTCTTCACAGATCAGGCATATAAATCTTTGTAAAAAAAAAAAACGAAGTTATTCAAGGAAGAACGTACTCGGAGTAAATCAAGCAAACGTAGGTTTTTCTCTTTGCCATAGGTTTTTTCGAAGAAACGTGAGGACTATGTTGTTTAAGTCTAAATTAAGTTACAGAAACATGGCTGGGTTTGCTTCTGAGCAGACGCGCATAGAAATGAACTTATCAGTTATATCTCTTTTGCGCTAGCCAGTTAGTATCAGAGACATAGATTTTTTTATTGTACAACATAGCTTCCTAGCTTGTATTTAAATTATTTGGTTAAGATTGCTGACATTAAAATACTCTTATTCGAAACGGAATGATGTTTTGCTGCTTATGTCAGAATTTGATTTAAATTCATTATGTTGTCATGTATACAAATTTGACGTAACTTTAAAAATACAAATACGTGCGAGTACACATTTGTACATACATGAACCATTAGATCTCTTTCCGACTCTTGTAAAATGTTTACATTGAAAAGAAATGTTAATCAATTTAACTTCTTGACCATATCATAGCCATATGGAGATTCTGACCTTCAGTTTGAATTCCCTTTGGATTTCGCTTTTTTCTAAATTTTACCATTTATTAAAATCTCTTTCTTTTTCTAATAATATGCATTTATCCCCAACAGGTTTAAAGACGTAATGGACATGTCATTTACCGCTTGGTATTCTTGGAACCCGTGTACTGGGTTTTCGGAGGGAACCTGTGATGATGTGGCCGTAAGTTTAATCAGATACAATTAAATATAGTACTCTCAAAATATAAGGCACTGACACTTAATATGTAAGTTATTTAAAGCACTCATTATCCAAGTATAACATGAAACTGATGCATTTATACACCTCTTTGATTTTAGTTATACTGTTGAAGGAAAACCTTTGATCATTGTGGATCTGTCATGGAAATGAGGTAGTCTTCAGTTGTTACGCGAATAGTCTCTATTCACTTGTTCTCAGCACACATCCCGAAGCTTCTATGATCGATCTCGGCGCCCTCTCTGTAGGGAGCAGTCCTTATCTAATGTTGCAGCTACTAAGGGGAGCAGTTAATATTTAGAACTAGCAAGTAAACTACGATATGTCACAGCATCTTTCCATTCGTACGAAAGTTGGGGAACCTTCATCGTACGAATGATTTCAGTAAATCTATTATGGGGGAAGATTTTAGAAGGTTAGGTAAAGTTCAGAATATTCGAGATAGTTTTGTGGTTCGAGGAATTATTGGAGATAACGATTTGACACAGTATTGGATCCAACAGATATTCAATATTATGGACGTCTCTATGGAAACGAAATATTACGGATACCTTAATATATTCTCACTTTCCATTGTTATCAAATATGTAATTAAAACATGTTTTAAGCTTCAAACCTGTGGCCATTTGTTAGAGTACCATTGTCAATTTTGTACGCACACTTCAATATTGATAATTAAATAAGGAAAGTGGATGTTAAAAAACGAACTTAAAAAATTTAGTATAAATCAGGACAGTAAATGTTCTCGAGAGAATCCCAGCAATGTTGATAAATGAAATGCACATAGGGATTCAAAATTACGTATTGCCTCGCTATGGTAGCGAAGCCATGGAAAACCACTGTGGGATAGTCAGCACTGGAGGGCGTGACATCACTAACCTCTACGATGCAGACAAAATTGATGGAATGGCAAGCAGTGAAAACGATCTTGCACCTTAGTGAAGAACCTGGATGAAACATCTTCCAGATTTGACATGGATATTAGCGCGGAGGAACCAAAGCGGATGACAAATAGTGGCATACAAATCTCAGCCATTTTTAGAATCAGATGACAGGAACTGGAAACAGTGGGTCAGTTCAGATATATTGGTTCCATAATCACCGAAGAGGGAAAGAGGGATCAAGAGCAGACATTTTTTCGAGCTATGTGAAAGCTAAGACCCATCTGGAGAGACAAGAACATCGTTCTGAAAACTAAAATCAGACTATTGAGAGCACTAGTTAACTCCGTCTTTTTGCATTTATGTGAGCCCTGGACCCTGACAGCAGATTTACACTGAAGTATCCAGGCACTTGAAATGAGATGCTACAGAACCATCCTTGGCATCTCTTACATGGACCACATCACAAATGAAGAATTGCGTAACACCATCAGGCACAAAGTAGGTTATTATGAAGACCTCCTCACCACTGTCAAAAAGAGAAAGCTGAAATGGTATGGGCATGTCACTAGAGCCAACAGTCTATCCACAACAGTAATGCAGGACAGCGTCCATGGTGGTAGAAGGAGAGGTAGAAAAAACGTGGACTGACAACATCACAGAATGGACCAGGAAAAGTTTTGCGGAGACACAGGCATTGGCACATAACCATGACAAATGGAGAAAACTGGCCAGATATTCAACAGCACAGTACCTCAACGACTACACTGGGTCAAGAGACTGATGATGATGAAAAAAATAGACCATGCCCATTTCCTTTCTTTATGAATGACAACGCGTTTTTACACATACGAAAACTATATGGGTTTTGTACAAACACAAAATCAATTTTGAATATGTTCGTTTTATGTGTGTATTATAGAAACAATAGACCCCACAAACTATCCTTTTATTTGTATATGTTTGTTTCTATGTGTAAAATGAAGCTATAGCCCCTCACTTGGTATGTGTGATTGTATATTGGATAGTCCGTAGGTGTGTGTGCACACAAAGAAAATAGAACTTACATTCTCTGTATTTGTATAAATATGTTTACGTATGGAAACAAATCAACTGCTCTCACCGTTGCATGTCTATGTGTGCTTTCATAACTAATTACCACATCCTATCTAGTTGATTGCATGTGTATTACATAAAGATTTTAAATGAAATGTACATACTCTTCCTGATTATGTTTCTGCGTGATCTGTGTATGAAAAGAAACATTAATACTGGCTCCTTTTGTATTCGTGTGTTAGCTTCTATATATAAAAACAAACATATATTACTCATTCCTTGGTATATGGTATTGAATGTTGCATTATAATTTTATGTGAAGAAACGCGAAATATACCATAGTCTCTCTTTTATGAGCAAATGTGTCTTGGGAGTACATAGAGGTCCTGGAATAGGAACGAAAGCCTTCGTATTGGCTTATAACAGTTGAATTAGAATTTCACAGCACACGGTTCAGACAATTTTAAACTTCCTACAAAGAAACACTGATCTCCATTCAAATCTAGGGCTAGGTCTCTTTTCTTTTATGCATGCAAACACACATACATATACAAAGACAAATCACCTGGGTTCTACATTTTTATTATAAACCAGCATACAAACATAAAAAATGTATTTATCCAAGTAACGTTAGACAATAGTCTTGTTTGTTCTCTCTCTCTCTCTCTCTCTCTCTCTCTCTCTCTCACACACACACACACACACACACACACATGCTTATGATGCTTAGGATGTATTGTTTTGTATTATTATTACGTACACAGATGGACATGCGGATGAAATATTATTTTTGAAGACATGCTTGAATCAAGAAAGGGGGTAGTTACCTTGTTTATCTACAAACTCATGCATACATTTAAAGGGATATTTGCTTTAAACAAACACGTACTTAAAATATAATAAATAATCACACATAATACAGTAAGAATACTAATTCTTGAAAAGGTAGTGTTTTTTTTTTTTGTTATATACAAATATACATGCACAAACCGAAGTGTGGGTTCTTGTTTGCGTTAAACACTTTTCTGTACTTAATGATTCCAATTCAACATAAAGTCATCACAACTAGGGAGTGTGTATTTATTATTGTATACATACAAACATGTTATCATATACCAAAGGAGAGCATGATGCGTTATAATACAGACAGACAAACGTACACATATATACGCATAAGACCATCAGACCCAGAGGCACAATGCTGCATCCAAATACCAATTAGTCAGTATTCTCCTAAAGACTAAATCAGAAATACAAGGTGGTATCGAACCTCGAACCGTCAGGAATGCGGGACTACTACATCCGCATAAATAGACTGTCACATGGGACTGTCTACACTTTTGTAACGACAGCACAGAGTATTTCCAAATTGATAGGGACAATTTTAGATCTAGATTACCCAGAAGAGAGGAAGACGCCGGTGCTGACAATCAAGATGAAGGGAGGCCCAAGGAACAAGAGAGGACAGGAGGACACCGGAGCAAACAAACTAGAATGGTGGAAGACTAGTTACCATTACGTAACCCTCCATCAAAAAGCCTTTCTAAGGGCTACTGTCATTTAGCCATTACAGAGCTCTCATTTGGTAGGAAAGCTCTATTTGACAAGCTCATTGAGAAACCTTACTTGATCAATTTCGAACACAGCCAATCAAACTTCACAATCCATATAACCTAACAGTGACCAACCTACATATGTCGCACATTAAAATTGTTAGGGACTTACAATACGTACACTGCGTACTAGAAACATTGGTATGTTAGGAGTTAGAAAAAATCTTCAACTACACAAAATTTGATCTAATTACTCAGGTGGCTTATACATTATTGGTATATTTTCCGTCTATTAGTGAAACTGGACCTGGTTTGAAATAAGTATGGCTAGGGCGTTTCAAGGCTGTCGACATACATGGGCTGGCTTATCGAATCTTTTCCTCCTTTCTCGCGACCAGAAACCCTCAAAATGACGACAAGTGAAAACCATTTTTCACCAGTCATTATCTGGTGCCATTGCACCTCTAATACACTCCTTCCGATTGGTTGATAGGGTTGAGTGCATGTTTGATCCATTCCCACTCACCTAGGTCCTACATTCATGTCGATAGTCCCTCAATAGGGGCGCAACATGACGACCAAATTAAATAGCACACTATGTGTGCAAAAACGCCCGTAGAGATGTGGCACAATTCCTTACCCCACGGGAAAAATTAAATAACTTTCGTTTGAAAGATAAAACAGTGAATAATGACCCTTCGTTGACGGTTCACTTTATTTTAACATTCATTCATTCAAGAGGGAATATTTAGTTTTATACTTAACAAAAGCTCATAAAAAAGGAAGAGTTGGGTCAATTTTGTTTTCATACATATACATACGCACTTACACACATACAATCACACAAATAAAAGAAGGGTGTAGAATCTACTAGCATGAATGTGCACACAAAGATATGCATACAACTAGTTATTGTATTTTATAATAACAAACTACAGCAGTCGTCTCAGACTGACCTGTTCTGATATCGAACCCAAACCGTTTGTGTGTGACGCTATATGATCGCCATGGCGTGTGTAAATTTGTAAACTTTCTTCTCCAGTTTACAGAGGAAAAAATATGTTTCATTTCATAATCATCAGTCAGCGGTTGTGAATGTAAGCGGTATCTTTATTGTATGCAAATGTTTCTTTACATATGTATTTGTATGCAACATTTATTACTGTCATGGCCGCTCTATCATAGGGTCCTTAAAGTGCAATGCAGGTGTATCTTATCAAGATTTCATTATGAAATCGATATCTGCCGTAAACTGTTCTATCACTCACCTTTCGGAATTAGTAGTTCTACGTGTTTTTCGAAGGAATCGTGTTGAGTATCACCTTATACCAGTACGTGTGTGAGTACATGTACATGGTGTTAGGGAAACTCACCTGACGCATTCATGATACGGATTTCACAGCCTGAGATTTAATTTAGTGTCCTTTGCAAATTAAATAAAACTAGGATGAACATTATAATTTCCTTGATGAAAACGGCTTTGGAATTGAACAAACGAGCGAGAACAGATGGCATGGCTGTTGTTCCTTATGTGGGCATTTTCGTTGTTCATTATGATATATGTAATAACAACCAAAATAAACTATAAAAGTGAAATGAATATTTGTATCTTTAAATCTTAACGAACAGGTTTGTCAAATAAGTCCGATTGTTCCCAACCCAACCAATTACGTAAACCTTGGAACTCAGAACAGTGCAGAGTTTACTACAGTGAACGGGACTCTAACGCTATTATATGCAATAGCAACTGATGTACTAAAGTAAGTGTACTCGTTTCCTCATTGATTTATTCTATCCATTTTAATGGACATAAAAAAGAACGACATGAGTTTCACTTGCTAATTAAATATATTGATAAATTTAATAAATAAAGTCAAACTGAAATTTAACGTATGAAATATTTACAAAATGTAAGACGGTCATTACTGGTGTGTAACGTTTCTTTCTCGTGGAGGGCCGGCCTTCTAGGAAATAAGAGTACTAAAAGTATGATTTTTCAA
This sequence comes from Unio pictorum, assembly GCA_030141615.1. Classification (NCBI taxonomy): domain Eukaryota; kingdom Metazoa; phylum Mollusca; class Bivalvia; order Unionida; family Unionidae; genus Unio; species Unio pictorum. Next base: position 13,009,483 of record JARLTB010000377.1, read on the forward strand.
TGTATACTAAAATTTGAACGAAATGAATATGTTAATTACCTACAATTCCACGATTATTGTATGAGGCTACAATCCCGATTGATTACCATGCACTGATACACACCTAAAATTATTTAATTATAAGTATACCTTACAAAATCACACGTTCATTCTTCGAACGGTGATGCTCTGGGCGTTGCCACCTTCAACACATACATTTTGCCCCTTTAACATATTTTCTTCACGTTGACGATCCAGAAATAAAAGTTGATTACAAGGGCTCTACTCTTCTCTACACAGACGTCGCCGGTAAATCTAGTTCGAGAACAGTTAAGACTAACACCAAACGTGTTCTTAAATCATGACTATAATCTCCCCATATAACGACTAAACACTTCATGTAAAGTAAACACGAATCGATTAAATAAGAAATTTAAATTCTTTGACTTTTCTGTCTCACTATAGAAAATGGATACAAAAATACAGCATACATTATATTTGAAATGATAGTGCATGTATGAAACAATTCCGCTGAAAAAATCCAAGCTATAATATTCTCCTAAGCAATAGACATTAAATAAATATTAAATTGAACCGGCCTTACAAAATACGAATGTAATCAAAACTTGAGAGATATGAATTTATGTCGCTTCTAGATTAGTAAGTAGGTAAACGTGTAACAAACAAACGTGTATAAGCTTAATTGAAAACAAACAGGTAAACAAAAAACGTGTATATGCTTAATTGAAAACAAACAGGTAAACAAAAAAAACGTGTATATGCTTAATTGAAAACAAACAGGTAAACAAAAAACGTGTATATGCTTAATTGAAAACAAACAGGTAAACAAAAAAACGTATATGCTTAATTGAAAACAAACATGTAAACAAAAAAACGTGTATATGCTTAATTGAAAACAAAGACACATATTATTTCGGGTGCAATAAATTAGCTAAGGGGTTAAAGCGAAAGATAACGATGACATACTTGTCCATGATTTGTTTAACGTTCACATGGCATTTTTATAATAATAATAATAATAATAATAATAATAATAATAATAATAATAATAATAATAATAATAATATTATTATTATTATTAATGAGGACTTTGTATAGAGCCTATCTTTAGAAGCTCTAAGCGCTTTACAACATCTGCAATGATATGACTACACTACAGAAAAAAAAAGAAAAAAATCACGAAATTGGAAATCTTAAAAACATGCTGAAAACATATAAGGTACAAAATAATATTAGGTCTCTGAGTTTGTTCCTGCAGTCGAAAAAGGCAATTTGAGTTTTAAGAGCACTCTGAAAGGGGACCACCGTGTCTTTGTGTCTAATTTCAATGGGCAATTCATTCCATATCGCCGGGCACTGGTAGCTTGTCTTTTATTACCTATCAATTTGCTGGCAAAAAGTCACACATTTAATAATTTAGTTTTTTTTTATATAAAATATTCAAAATCATTTAAGAAGATACTTTAACAATCCCCGATATCGAGTCATTGAAATATTTTTTTATTACTAAAGATTTGATAGCTATTTTGTCAAAACGCATCTATTTGTTTTAGGGTGACGAAAATTCTCCTGACATGTGACAAAGACACTGAAGGGGAACTGCTAGCCTACGGATTAGAGGAAAACAACGGAATTGAAGAATACGTATTTAATTACTTTCTCTTTTAATACTAATACATTTCGTACTTATATGAGATCTGATTATACTTATATGAGATCTGATTGTACTTATATGAGATCTGATTATACTTATATGAGATCTGATTGTACTTATATGAGATCTGATTATACTTATATGAGATCTGATTATACTTATATGAGATCTGATTATACTTATATGAGATCTGATTATACTTATACGAGATCTGATTATACTTATATGAGATCTGATTATACTTATATGAGATCTGCATTCCGCAGCCAATGGTTGTCGTATTGATGTCTGACGTAGCAAAAATAAAAATAAAAAACCCTAACGGCTATAATATGACTAATGTAGGTTATTCATATTTTTAAGTCAATATAATCAATGAGTGCACAGTTATGGAAACATTAAAGGGATTAATGTGGCATTATGAGGATTTAAGCTTCTTTATATACATATAAACTTGTCGGATCATTGCGATCATTTACAACACCGTATTTACAACACCGTATATCCAGTTTGATGGAGCAATATATGTTGCATTGGTTGTCGCAATAAAACCCCGGGGAAACCATGCACATTGGCCTTGTCTACACTTGATTGTCAGTAGCAACTGTTTAAGTAAATTATGTCAGTAGCAACTGTTTAAGTGTCAATAGTAACCTGGAATGGTCTATAGGAACACAAAAATGGCTGGTTTGTCGGACGATAAATTGCAAGACGTGTAGTCTGTACAGCAACGAAGCTAAAAGCTGGCAAGTACTGGTGGTATCCAGGGGAGATAATGGGCAATAGTTATGGCCCTTTGTCTATTTATATAGATAACGAAAAACGAATCTTCGATGTTTAGTAGGGCTGGATTCGAGAGGAAAACAGGCTAAATATTCCTAATGTAATGTGATTGGGGAACGTATTAGAAGGAGTTCATGATTATCCTTATGGAAAAGTTTGTGCAGAGGCTGTTAATTTTAGAAAGGCCAATCAATATCTTTGCTCAAAATGCATGCAAAGTCGCCGGTAAATGTTGCACTTATATTTCCTACTGATATTACAGACGGTAAATGTAATAAAAACTGGTAAACGTCATTCTTAAACATTATGACATTTACTGGCAGTACAGCGATTTCGGTTTCAAAGAAGCACACTGAGAACATGTAAATATCACAAACGTAGGCAAATGCCACAGGTGACATCGACAGCAAGTACGAAACCCAGCGACACATTTTGCTGCCCATCGCCGGATAAATGCAGTCGGTCTCCGTCCGTTTAAAAAAGAAACATGCCTTTATTATACCTCTTTCGTTACATTATTCCTTCAACTTGCCCTTTAAGAAGTACATGAAATTAGAACACTTTACTCATAATACTAAATGAAACAAATATTTATGAATGTTTACATCCATTTCTGAACGTGTGTAATTAAATGTGTGAATACATTGGCTATTTGGGACCTATTTAGTAAGATAACGCTGACTTGTGTAACATGGCTACGTTGGTGAAGCCAACAGACCATACAAGACTACATTTCTGACATGTACAGGCGCTACATAATTACGACATTTCAAGTTTTTACAAGACTAAGTTTTCTCCTTATATTTTTCTTGTTTTTCAGTATCTGGAGCTGCGGAGTATGTATTCATGTCCAAGAGAAAAACCCGGACCAGTTCAAGCTTGCATCCAAACATCTCTGTGTTCTTGCGAGTTTGGCAATGGTACATCGGTTAACCTTTCTCCTCTTGATTCGAAATCTAGCACTCCAAGGTAAGATATTCCTAGATTTTATTTTATAAAGAGTCTAAGATTCACATCATTTATATTAAGTGACTAGGAACCTTATGATTGTTGAAAAAAAATTGACAGTTATCTCCGGAAAATATTTAAAACCAAGACAAACACGATTTTGTTTATGTCATCAGTGGGAAACGAGATATCTTGATCTTAATAATGATTAACTGATTTCCTTTCATCATCATCATCATCATCATCATCATCATCATCATCATCATCATCATCATCATCATCATCGTCGTCGTCGTCGTCGTCGTCGTCAACTTCATCATCCTTTTTTTCTTTTCTTCTTCTTCTTCTTCTTCTTCTTCTTCTTCTTCTTATTCTTCTTCTTCTTCTTCTTCTTCTTCTTCTTCTTCTTCTTCTTCTTCTTCTTCTTCTTCTTCTTCTTCTTCTTCTTCTTCTTCTTCTTCTTCTTCTTCTTCACACGCATCTTAAAAGCGTCGTGATATTGTTATTTTCCGTCCGTGCGTTCGTGTACAATGACCGTGAACACATCCTATAAAAATATATAAATGTCCAAACATCATGTCAATAATATTTACATGTTTGATTGTGTGAACACCTCTGGAATTTATCACATCCCTGATGTTGGAAGGAGACATGATAGGGGTGTTGTTTACTTGAATATCAAAGATATCTAAAGTTTTATGTCTTACTCTGATAACGAGAATGTGATATCAGAGACTAATAATTCAAAATATGTCTGGTTTAGGGCTCTTGTTGTATCTCTAGGGTTGTTGTATCTCTAGGGTTGTTGTATCTCTAGGATTGTTGTATCCCTAGGGTCGTAAGATAAATTCTTTTGAAAAAACCTTCTTCTAATCATAAAGCGTTTATTTGGCAAATTTATACTTACAACTGGAAATAACCCCAGGATATATATGAACTTGGGATTTGTTCCTGGTGTTATGATTTTGAACTATCCTTCCCCATCGGAATACAGACACTAATATTAATGCCAAGAACAATATTACTTTTGCAACTGACAATAGCCTTAAGGTTCACCTTACCCCTAGGGGACAGGGTCATAACTCCAAAGCTATCCATATCCTTACTGTCAAACTATTTTCCTTCTTACTGGACACGATATTATAACTAACATTTACCCGACATGTAGTCCGTTCTCTGAGAGACCTACACAATAACGTAAACGTTCATTTAGAGGTCAAAACTGAGTGGCGGGGGATATGTGATCTACACCACAAGATTCTTTTTATTATTATTATCATTATTATTATTATTATTATTATTATTATTATTATTATTATTATTATTATTATTACATTGAAGAAAGAAAAGAATTCACGAAAATGAGTAATACACGAATAAATCCTACATATACAGAGTGTCACGTCTTGTATTGATTTGTTTACTTAGCAGGTAATACCGTCACGTAACATGTTAGCAATGGACAGGTAATACCGTCACGTAACATGTGAGTGATGGACAGGTAATACCGTCACGTAACATGTGAGTGATGGACAGGTAATACCGTCACGTAACATGTGAGTGATGGACATTATGTGTACACGTGCCAGACATACGAATAGACACCTGTTTATGAATATTATTGCCCCGTAATTTCTATAGCGATTTTCAGAATCAGCTGAGGGCCATACTTTCCTTTTTCTCGTATCAGCCCAGCTACCTATCTCATCCCCACCCATCGTCCCCTGACGCAATTTCCTTCCCTAACGAAACAATCAGGTGAAAACATCTTCTCTCACCACAATTTTTTTTTTCCATTTTGATTCATGTACGTCAATTTCTATTATAATGCAGATTTAAAGATATTCTAAGCCCCGACCAACAGTAATGGTTCTCATGGAACCCATGTGGCTCATTCACACACACACACACACACACACACACACACACAAAGAGGTTTCAAAAGAATATGGATCGACAAAATTATAAAACAGATTCGTAACTTTCGAGTTAGCAAAGGTAATGGGAATAATCACGTAAATCATTAAAAGAGGTTCCAAACACGATGCCAAGAGAAGATATGCATTTTTGTATCTTTTACTACAGTGAATAAATCAAGAATAAACAAGTTATCTAATGGAAAAGAAATCCGAGAAACAGTTTAAAAGGTTTAAAAAATAGTAAACAGTATTCGTATGTCATGTTGTCTGTATTGCATTTTTGGTACAAATAATATCAATATGCGGGCTTTCTGTATAATTACGCTTTTATAGTATGGTTAATCAAGCTGTTTCGATTTAATTCCAGGCTAAAATAACGAATGAAAATGTACCTTATATCCCGATTACGTTATGCACGTAGTAGGTCTTAAAACAAATGTATCATAAGAACAGTGTTGCTGGATTTGGAAAATAATAATAATAATAATAATAATAATAATAATATCATTATAATACTATTAACAATAAAAATAATAATAATAATAATAATATAATAATAATAATAATAACGATATTATTATTATATTATTATTAATGTTAATATTATTATTATGATAATGATATTATTATGATTATTATATTATTATTGTTGTTAATATTATTTTTATGATAATGATATTATTATTATTATTATTATTATTATTATTATTATTATTTTATTATTATAACAGAAAACAATGATCATTCACATAAAGAGTTAATAACTATTAACTTGGTAAATATTGTCGCAAGAATTATGTACTGATGACACATTTTGATACCATTGTGATGGAAAGGTTACATATTGTCAATTAAGGATTGTTCGTTATATTCTGCTTGTGCACCCCGGATTAAACTCAGTTGATAGAATATCGAGGGTGTCTTAAGAGTGTCTGGTTAAGATGTGTTGGTACTCGTGTCTCCGGTTAATGTGTGCTGGTACGCATGTATGATATTAGTTATGTGAGCAATGTAGCACTTGTTAGATCACAGTGATTATTTATTAATTATTGTCAATGTTTGGAAAATATATATGAACCCGAGGTATTTTGCAATATCTAGGAGAAAATTTCATAATAGACAGTATTCACGAAAAGTATGACAGCATCGTGACGGTATTACCTGTCCAGCAAAATAGTACATTTCTACGTCTTGAGGTCATTCGGAATAGCGGAAAACAGTCGGCATAACGTCACACTCACATTGTGTTGAATTATTTCGGAAGGTAACCCTTTGCGTTTAACACAGTATGCTCTAGGCAGATAAACATGAGTTCGTTGGAGAGATGGCTAATTTTGGAGCAAAATAAGTCAAAAGATGAACCGTTTACGACAGCATGTACATGGCCTTTTCTTCGAAGCTTTCATTTTATATTTTGTTTATTTTTTTTATGTTTCCTTGAAAAACTAAAGGTTGCCATTACTCTGTGATACATAGCCTGAAAGAACTTCAAGCCTTGTAATATCCTGATGGCATAAGAAGGAACACAAATGACAGAGTTAGTGATTTTGTTTTTTTTTCTTCTTCTTTTTTTGTTTCAGGTGTGTAAGGTAGGACCTATCGTCCCTAATCCTGACTATATTGGTCTTGGATACCAGGATTCTGCATCATTTCAAACTGCTTTTGATGGATAGCTTAGTCTGAACTATCATGACCCTAACAGTACAAGGCATGATAATTTATGTGCCTTTTCTAGCTTGAATTTTACAATATTTAATTCATATCACGGGAGAATCTGGTTATAGCGACAATACAAATCAACTTATTACATCGGAACTTTTTAAACAGCGTCAGAACCAGAAAGTGAATATGACGACAGAATGCGAAATTACACAAATAATCTGAACAGGTCTGCTTCTACACACTCCGCACCGCTCCGGTGGCCTAGTTGTTACAGCGTCCGCCACATAAGCGGAAGGTCATGGGTTCGATCCCCGGCCGAGTCATGCCAAAGACTTACAAAAATGGTACTAACAGCTGCCTCGCTTGGCGCTCGGCGTTAAGAGATTAGTGTTAGGACTGGTCGGCCTGGTGTAGTGATAATGTGACTGCATGGGACATCATGCAACATGTCTGCGGCATGATGCCCCAGTGCTAGACATAACTATAAACTGCGTCACTGCAGACCTCGTAGCGATATGACGGAAACATTGTTAAAGCTACGTTAACGTTGTCAAATGTTACAAAGCGTGCTAGCCTTAACAATCCGAATGAGTTTATATCGTTACAAACAGTATGTTGCTAGTGAGAGATATGACACGCAAGGACGATTAAATAAATCAGTACATCGAATAAACTGTGGCTTCTACGTTTATCTTTTGTAGTGCCGAGACAATAGCGAAGCTAACGATATTGTAACGAATAGCGCTGTGACAATAACCAGAAAACGTTTCAGATAAATGAAAAACTTAATTAGCTGTAATTTTCATAATTTTAATGTTGAGATAAAATGCATGCATATCGTAGAATTTAAAGATCGTACTTCAGAATAAAATAAAAGCAATTACAATTGTAATTATTACAAATGCACTGCGAATGTTTAACATATTATTATTCAAAGCTACCTAATAACACATTCCATGTTCCATAGGTTTAGGTTAGTAATCGGGTTACGCCTGCTTTTTAGTGTAGTTGTTGCTCCACTAATTTTATATATTATAAAGTTCCGTATATTTTAAAAAATTAAATTATATGTGATATTCGCTTTATAATCGACTAGTTTAAAAATCTTAATTTTAATTTCAGGAGCGTTAGCATCAAACTCATCTGTGATGAAGACAAATATGGCAATCTAACAATTTTGGAACATGGAGATACTACCTCTCACTTTGTAAGAAATGTTTTTGAAATATTTTATTAATCAAAGTTTGTTAAATGTAGATCTGACATTGATGAGACGTTGAGATTTACCTTCGTGCTATATACATATGGATGAATAGGTAAAATGTTTTTTTGTGGATATTTACTCTGTGAAATAGATAATTAATATCTGAAATATATATATATATATATATATATATATATATATATATATATATATATATATATATATATATATATATATATATATCTGAAATGGATACATAATATATGAAATGGATACATATCTGAAACGGATACATAATATGTGAGATGGATACTTACTTACACGGATCCTTTCTTTGTAAAATTTATACTAACTTCATAGGTGAGAATATGGCAATAATCCTACGTTAAGAGAATATAAAATCTGTAACATATTCTTCCTGCTTTTGCAACAGAGACGATCATGAGTGTGCATCATATGATTATATTAAGAGTTTAAAAACAAAATTGTTTCTTTTGCTTATTTTACCTCTAGTTTCTTTAATGATGTGTGTTGTTAAAAATACGTGGATGCAGATAACCAAATAGAGAAGCATATTTAAAGATTGTTTTAAAAGAAAACTATAATAACATAAGTAATGCAAACAGTGACTTTATGTTAAGGTAAAAACATAGAAGATATAAAAAAATTAATCAAGTAAAACAATACTGATATATCCGCTAATGTAATGTATTTTAGCCATGTAATTTCCTTTCGTTTAGTGGTAAGCAGAAATTGATAAACCTATGTTTAAATTATTTAAATATATTGTTGCATATCTACAGACATTCCAGTTAAGAAGTAAATATGCCTGCCCAGCTTCATCATCAGAATAAGCTTGACACAGTCCTTATCGTTTGACTCATCAGATGCAACAAAATGCGGACACAAACACACTTATCATGAAAGAGGCTGATTCTAAAAATCCGGCAATAAGATGAGTCCTCCGCTGCAAAGACAGTTTTATATCGAACTTTGTGTTATAATTTTTGAATTTTGTATGTATCAATGTGCTTTAGTGTTTAAAAAAAAGTAAAAGTGAATAATTTGCAATTCGAAGTGTGGCTTATAAATCTTCCACTTCGAAACTACTTGTTCCTTCTAGGGACTTTCATCGTTAAGTCTCTATTATTGCCGCTTCCCATTATTGTATTTTTTTTTTTATTCATATATTAATTCATTCCATTCAAGTGTTACATATCTGATTTAATATATATTTACTTCAATGTTTTGCTTGTCAGTAATAAATAATGTTTATTTTTCATTACGTGCTTTTGTAATGTAAATTTATCCACTGATGATGATATTTTGTTTTAGAAAATCAGTTGACTTGAATTATTGTTTGGTAAACAACTAATGTTGACCTAGATCCTGACCTTGATTCAGGGTTATTGGCAGCCACGTAAACAGGTTTTATTTTAATTTTAAAACGATTGGTTGTTGTTAAGGTTAAGATAGGAATAGTGAATTAGAAGTAAATAACTATTTTATTCTTAACATAAAATTATTCGTTTTCGTCAGGGTCATATTAGGAGTATGTGATATCAACACAATCACGCGAGTCCCCTGTCCCCTTTTTTACTTCTCGATTTAACAATTTGGGGATTTTTTCGAAATTGTTTTAGTATACGATATAATTATTGTTTTAGCGAAATATTCTCAGTTTTGTTTTGTTTTTCTCATTTGATATCTACTTCTTCTGTTGTAGCCAGTTTTTGAATTCATGTTAACTTGTTTTGTTCATTTGGATTCTAATGGAGTAATTCGTATCTCTGGAAATATTTGATGTGCTCATACCAAAGTCATGGACAAAGACAGTTTATAAAATTTTATTCAGATTTCTAATAACGGAGTGTTAAATCTTGTGATTCTACAAGGAACTATATATAAACAGTACAGACTACGGCACACGACTCGAACTTGAATCTATAAAAACATCTCATTGCTAGTACTCTTCTAATTAATTCGGGGATTATTCTAATTAATTCAGGGATTATTCTAATTAATTCGGGGATTATTCTAATTAATTCAGGGATTATTCTAATTAATTCGGGGATTATTCTAATTAATTCAGGGATTATTCTAATTAATTCAGGGATTATTCTAATTAATTCGGGGATTATTCTTGGATTACTTTTAAATTTTATTCTTAAACCTGTAAGTCCTTTTTTCATTTTTCCAATCTTTATCTAGGGGAAAATATTTTTTTGTTAAATTTTACAAACTTAACAGTGTTGTTTTCACTTTTTATGTGTTATTGTTTATTAGAGTCGAAACATTGTAACACAAGTAATCAATTTAATAAATATATGCCATGTGTTTGCAAAACGTTCTTACATTTTAGCTTTTCATTTTAGTTTCTTCGTTTAATAGTGCAGTAACTATGATGACTCCATTTATATTGTTGCCGATTCCTTGATTTGATTGACGGTTTGTTATCAGCAATGCATCAAGCACTGATATGAACCCGCACATAATGAAGGAGATACACAAGCCTGTTAACACAATACTATGCCATTTTCTTACAGTTGATTTTATTGCCGTTGAGATTTGGCATGGGTATGATGACTTCTTCTCTTGGTCAGTCATATGTATATTTATTAATTCTTTTTTCTTAATTTCCGATATTCGTTAACGGCATGGAACATAATTCATAAACTATGATATGCAGTTGCAAAAGACGATGAGATTTAAATAAATATACCGTCCATCCCTGTGGATGACCAGTGCTTATTGAGCAAAGTAATAAAAATGACTGTATGATTTAGAATCATGTGCTTATAAAGCTAAATCTAATCTGGATGACCTGCCAAACATAGTTATTCAGAAGTGTGCTCTTGTGTTCTATTTTTTAACCTAAAATTGACACCTTGAGTGTTAGATGGTTTCTGAGATTATGAAAACATTTTTTTTACGTACAGATGCATGTAAACTAAATATTGACACAAAACGTGGAAACGGTGCAATTATAGATTACTAACATAGTTTAAGAAAAGAACGCATAATTTTGTTCATTGTGTATTAATTTCGGAAAAGCGAATTATTTTCACTGACGTCTGGACTGGTGAAGAGGAGCGAAACCATATGTGACGAAAAATACATAAATACTTCGGTTTTTCGATCCCAGTAAGTTTATATATATATATATATATATATATATATATATATATATATATATATATATATATATATATATATATATATAGAGAGAGAGAGAGAGAGAGAGAGAGAGAGAGAGAGAGCTTTCGTTCGTAAGTATGAAAGACAGCTGCTCTTATTGTACTTTCTGTATTGTGTACGTCGGTAACAGCACAAATGGATATGTATACATAAAACCTCATTATATCATACCCATTCTTTCTTCCTGTGTCCTAGCCAACATCTGTCGTGTGTGTTATTGCACATAATCCCCTTGAAATGGTATAATATAGATACCTTTGAACATCATCTGTACTTTATTCGTTAAGTTTACAGATTTAGCTAATGATCTCATCCTGAATAGATACTGTTATGTCTGTTATTAAGGACACTGATAAAAGACTGCGCATTTATGGGTACTAAACCCTCGTCTTACATATATGTCATAATGTGTCATTTATGGGTACTAAACCCTCGTCTTACATATATGTCATAATGTGTCATTTATGGGTACTAAACCCTCGTCTTACATATATGTCATAATGTGTCATTGATGGGTACTAAACCCTCGTCTTACATATATGTCATAATGTGTCATTTATGGGTACTAAACCCTCGTCTTACATATATGTCATAATGTGTCATTTATGGGTACTAAACCCTCGTCTTACATATATGTCATAATGTGTCATTTATGGGTACTAAACCCTCGTCTTACATATATGTCATAATGTGTCATTTATGGGTACTAAACCCTCGTCTTACATATATGTCATAATGTGTCATTTATGGGTACTAAACCCTCGTCTTACATATATGTCATAATGTGTCATTGATGGGTACTAAACCCTCGTCTTACATATATGTCATAATGTGTCATTTATGGGTACTAAACCCTTGTCTTACATATATGTCATAATGTGCATAGTTCGCGCTGGACCAAAATTCCTATCTTTCTTAATTTCGCATAACTGATCATGCCCAAAGATCGTATGTAGCTTCTATAGTACCATATGATGAAATGACTCAAAATCGTACATTTACTAGTTTTTAGGTATACCTCTACTCATGACTGTTTTACACAAGGTCATGATTGTGATATTGTTTTTGCATAAATAAGCTACAGGTTGTTCTGTCTTTTTTGTATGATGAAACTTGGTGAGAATGTATCTTAATAAGCATTACACCATCACTGCATAACCAGCCAGAATAAAGAAAGTTACCATTATGATTTTAGGATCACGTCTTTACACACACACACACACACACACACACACACACACACACACACACACACATACATACATACATACATACATACATACATACATACATACATACATACATACATACATACATACATACATACATACATTCATACATACATACATACATACTGATGAAACTTGGTGAGAATGTATCTTAATAAGCATTACACCATCACTGCATTACCAGCCAGAATAAAGAAAGTTACCATTATGATTTTAGGATCACGTCTTTACACACACACACACACACACACACACACACACACACACACACACACACACGTACGTACGTACATACATACATACATACATACATACATACATACATACATACATACATACATACATACATACATACATACATACATACATACATACATACATACATACATACATACATACGTACATGCATGCATACATACGTACGTACATGCAAAGAAAGACAGACAGACAGACAGAAATGCATATAAATTGTAATCAAAAGTAACTTAGTCTCATTTCACACATAAATGTTACTCTATCACGTTCAATTTGCAATCCTTCCTCAGGTGCGCTTGCGATTTCAGTAATTCATCGTGTGGTAGGCAAATATCTTTCTTTGAATGAATTACATGTATCGTTTAATGAATAGTAGTCACAGACTGGAGATATTTTACTACTACTACTACTACTACTACTACTACTAATAATAATAATAATAATAATACTTTAAAAAATATTCATAAAGAAATATAACAATTAAAAGGATTTAATTGCTAAATCATGTTTTAATTATGCTTATATCTGCTATCATCATTATGATTATATTACACAGCTAATCAAGTTATAATTCGTCGATCAAATTCTTCCTGATATCCTTGTCTTTTATGTCTCATATCTTACCAATGACTTCGACTTAAATTACTAAAGACTACTTGCAATGATTTGTTCCGACAATGTTTCTCATCAAAACATTGGAACTATGATAATTACCATTTTTGGTCTAGTCATGAGCTTTGGGTTTATTTTCCTTTGGTTTTCCTCAAAACTAGTTGCAATAAACGAATGCACCAACATAATACTCCTTAAGTATCTCTCACAAAAAGAAAACCAGTTTCTTCAACAATTTTGAAGAACTCATCATTGCTTTTCTTGAAGTCTCATTTGTTCCAAAGATTATTAACAATTTAACTACAGTTTCACTGACAAACCGTCCGATAACTTTTTGAATGGCATCAAACGCAAAACTTTGAATTTTTTTTTAGTGATTTCCAACACCGGAATATAGTAGTCACATGGTAGACAGACAATTTTTGCATAACAGTTATTAATCTAGGTTATTAATATTTTGGAAGACTTATGACATGAGTACAGGTAAGAAATAAGGATTTTTACTATTGTGGATATATATTATTTGGTTTCAAGCACAATCAAATACAACGTATTAGGATATTCTATTCCTTTTACGCTAAAAAGAAATGTAACCAAATGTTTCTTGCAAAATTTTATCGTCTGCTGGAAATCTAAAAGTTTGATTGCCCTCCAAAAGTCGCTTTTTTGCGAATTTATGTTAAGCCCCAATTTCAAACGATTCCGAAGTATTATCTATATTATATCTATATTATATCTATATTATATATGGCACAATTCGTGTTTACCTTCCTTATAATCTGACGTTAAGACTTCGTCATAACATTCCCATGATGCATCATATTGATTTCGTAAGAATGATTCACGAACACAGTCAAGCCGACTTTAAACTGTTCTAAAGAATGATTTTTAAAATTATGATTTAAATAAGATATTGGAACGGTATGTGTGTGTGTGTGTGTGTGTGTGTGTGTGTGTGTGTGTGTGTGTGTGCAATTTTCCTCTACTTTTAAAACAGCCCTATACTAATCCTTTCCAAATTTAGTTATGGGTACAATTTAGGCATTTTAAAAGTTTTATTTCAACATACAATATTCTTTTTTGCTGGTCAACAGATCTACACATATTCTGTTAACCTCTACTTGAAAAGCTAATTTGCAAGGAAATAAAGCGTCCATTTGATTCCATTCATACCAAGTACATTCATCTGAATGCTGCACAGTCCCCTCAACATAAGCGATGGGCCTTTTGAACTTTGATCCAGTTTTCATAGCCTCAACGTCTCTTCATCACTAGCTGAAACGCTTTCAGTAGCTCCTGTATATAATATAAATATTTAGGTATCTTCAATAGTATTAAATAATGTTTAGGTATCTTCAATAGTATTAAATAATGTTTAGGTATCTTCAATAGTATTATATAATGTTTAGGTATCTTCAATAGTATTATATAATATTTAGGTATCTTCAATAGTATTATATAATATTTAGGTATCTTCAATAGTATTATATAATATTTAGGTATCTTCAATAGTATTATATAATATTTAGGTATCTTCAATAGTATTATATAATATTTAGGTATCTTCAATAGTATTATATAATATTTAGGTATCTTCAATAGTATTATATAATATTTAGGTATCTTCAATAGTATTAAATAATGTTTAGGTATCTTCAATAGTATTAAATAATGTTTAGGTATCTTCAATAGTATTATATAATGTTTAGGTATCTTCAATAGTATTATATAATGTTTAGGTATCTTCAATAGTATTATATAATATTTAGGTATCTTCAATAGTATTATATAATATTTAGGTATCTTCAATAGTATTAAATAATGTTTAGGTATCTTCAATAGTATTATATAATGTTTAGGTATCTTCAATAGTATTATATAATGTTTAGGTATCTTCAATAGTATTAAATAATGTTTAGGTATCTTCAATAGTATTAAATAATGTTTAGGTATCTTCAATAGTATTATATAATATTTAGGTATCTTCAATAGTATTATATAATATTTAGGTATCTTCAATAGTATTATATAATATTTAGGTATCTTCAATAGTATTATATAATATTTAGGTATCTTCAATAGTATTATATAATATTTAGGTATCTTCAATAGTATTATATAATATTTAGGTATCTTCAATAGTATTATATAATGTTTAGGTATCTTCAATAGTATTATATAATGTCAAGCTTTTGACTCTGTGAATATAAAGTTTTGATGAACGTGCTCATAATGGGTGACGCATAGCAAAGGTCGAAACTGGGTTCTGAAACGCATTATAGTAACGGATTCAAACGTCTATAATTGTTATAACACATTATAACTATAATTGTTATAACACATTATAACTATAATTGTTATAACACATTATAACTATAATTGTTATAGCACATTATAACTATAATTGTTATAACACATTATAACTATAATTGTTACAACACATTATAACTATAATTGTTATAACACATTATAACTATAATTGTTATAACACATTATAACTATAATTGTTATAACACATTATAACTATAATTGTTATAACACATTATAACTATAATTGTTATAACACATTATAACTATAATTGTTATAACACATGATTAAAATTATTTCATTATTGTTAACATAACAGATCCGGTCCATAATGCCGCAGAAACTATACCGTGACGACAGGTCTAGTCCGTAAAGTAAACAATATGTAAAAGGTTAAACAGCAACTGAAATGCGTATCTCTAAGGAATACCAACAAAAGATATTTCAACATAAAATTCTCCATAGCAAGAAACGGCGTAACAAAAAGGTTAAATTATCTCTTTACGTTGAGAATGTAATACATACCCAATTATGGCAACATTTTTTCATAGTTTTGTATCATAAAAAAGATTGTAATCAATACAAAATGTTTATAATATAGCTATTTGAATTTTTTAAATTCAATACAAATACATTTTAAAAACAGCAAAATTAAAAAGCCCTTTTACGGAAACTGCCACAAACATTCAATTTCGGCAAAGAAAAAATTGCAATGTCAAAATAGAAATGTAATTTATATCAAATGTGGAGAAAGGAAAACATTATATTTATTTTATGTTGTGAATTTAAGCATTACCTTGAAGTAGCGTGAATATAGCCCTATGAGATCTTATTGAGAGACTTGGGAAGTTTTTGTTGATTTCCTTCATTTCTTCGTCTTTTCTTATTTGACGCTTCAGAGTCTGCCTTCGTTTCACAAATTTGACAACATTTTGACATTTATCTCCAAAACTGTTTCGCCTGCTTAACTCTCGTTCTATATTATCGTCCGATTTCGACTGGGATGCATCAGCGTAATTATTATCAACTGCAATAGAAGAAATCAAATGTTTGTGAACCCTTTAATAATATCTTTAGAATGCTTCTATTCTTTCATCAACTATTACACATTTGACCAAGAAAGCTATACTTCTAATTTCGATAACCACTGTAACGGCATATCATCTATAATATAAGCAAACGGGTATTATTGTGAATCCATTAATAATATCGATGGAACGCTTTTCTTCCTGACACCATTTAATAATATACCTAAATGCTATATTTGTAAGTCGAAGATATTAAGTCATGTGGACAACGTTCTTTGGCATACCAGGGCCCAGCAACGTGGAGTGCTCTATACCATACACTGGCTATCAAATCCATCCAGAGTCAAACACGAAATTTGGTCTCTGTGCTACGTTTCACTGACGGACTCCAGTCTACAATACCTATTCAGGCGTAACCCATGTGTACGCACCAGCAAGATTCTTACGCTCCTCTTCTGACAATCGTATACTCGTTATTCCCATTATCAAAACGACATCGTATGGACAACGTTCATTTGTATACCATGGTCCAGCAACAGCTTATGAATTGACCATTGAAATTAAACACAAAGACACAGTGATCTCTTTTAAGAGTGCTCTTAAAACTCACATTTATCGACTTCATAAACAAACTTAAAGACCTCATACTGTTTCTTACCTTCCATATTTTCATCATTGTTTATGTTTTCTAACTTTATTGTGTTTGTTTTTGTTTGTTTTTTGTTTGTAGTCATATCATTATAGATGTTGTAAAGAGCTTAGAGCTTCTAAAGATTAGGCGCTTTACAAAGTCCTCATTATTATTATATGAAATTCAAATGAAATATAAATCGCGTTTCCAAGAGAATACACACACACACATACATACATACATACATACATACATACATACATACATACATACATACATACATACATACATACATACATACATACATACTTGGTAACGGCGCAATTAAAAATAATAGGTTTTCAGACGTTTCGAGTTAATCTACATCTTCGTTAGAAGATGAAGTGTGTTACTGTTAAAATATTATTATAAAAAAAATGGTAAAAGCGTTATCAAACAGAGCAGTCTGAGCCAGTCTATATGTCTATTTTAGTTGGCGGTATTGGGGTTAGAGATCATTTCGATTAGATCTCTAAGTCTCGATATTCCCGAAAAACTCCACCTGAGATGCGGCAGGTCGTGGGTTTGAACACCGACGAGATATACCAAAGACTTACAAACAAATATGTTATTAGCAGCTGCCGCGCTTGGCGATCAGCATTAAGAGGATACAGTTAGGACTTGTCGGCCTGGTGTCAGAATAATGTTAATTGGGTCGGACTTGATGCTACATATATGCCGCATGATTCCTGTGCCAGACATCACTATAAACTGCCACACTGTAGACATCGTAGGGAGATGATTAAACATCGATAAAGCTACGTTAAAAACTCCAACTCTCTCTCTCTCTCTCTCTCTCTCTCTCTCTCTCTCTCTCTCTCTCTCTCTCTCTCTCTCTCTCTCTCTCTCTCTCTCACACACACACACACACACACACACACACACACATGCCGTAGAATCTAACAATACTCAATTTCCCTCTATTGTACACCACTTGTAAGCACTTATTATAAACTCCAACTATGCTCCGTATTAATATGTTTTACTAGAAACCATATTCTCTACACTCTTACCAGACACGATAACCCCAATGCTCTTACCAGACACTATATCCCCAATGTTCTTACCAGATACGATATCCTCAATGCTCTTACCAGACACCATGCCCCCAATACTCTTACCAGACACGATATCCCCAATGCTCTTACCAGACACCATGCCACCAATACTCTTACCAGACACGATATCCCCAATGCTCTTACCAGATACCATGCCCCCAATACTCTTACCAGATACGATATCCTCAATGTTCTTACCAGACACCATATTTTGATGAGGGCAATGGTATGTATTATCGACCCCAAGTACACATGTTCTACGCATGATAAATTGCAGTAAATACATTTGATATTATTGCTGTATTAACACATTTAATCAATGGATGTCATATGAAGATATCAATAAGCAATTAATATCTTTAAGATCAATAGCTTTTAACTTTCTTCACTTCCAAATTGGAGAAAAAGTATATGGTAAGCAATGGTACGATAAAATACAATACAAGCTTCAGTTCTAACAAACTGTCTCTCGTGATTAAGAAAATTTCTAATTCATGAGTTACCTGAAAACGTATTCTTTCTTACCTGGAAATATTGCAAGTGTTGATATCACAAGAGCAGTGACACACTACATGGACATTATTAGAAGACTGATAAATGAAACACTCTGATTGGTAAATGCATTTGTCTCATATTATTATATTTGATTAAACTAGGAATGATTGAAGGTGGTTTACATTGTTTGAAGAAACGTGTTTGACATATCAAATTTCTGGTTGATGTCCGCTTCACGATTTTTGTGGCCTGTTATGCTACAGTATGTGTGCATGAAACAACATTTTCTGTTATAGTTTGCTCCACACAGCCTCTCGAATTTTATTCTGAATATTGCTCAATACATTTTCAGGCCAGAGTCATGTAAATGTAGCTAACAGCACCCAGTTAGTTTCGAAAGAATTATTTAAAATAGATTAGGTGCTTTAAGATAAATGTAATGACGATGACCTAAAAGTTACAGAGAGGATAAAATCCAACATTCTCTGTGGAACAAACTTTAATTCCAAGGATAATACCAAATGGCTTGACTTTGCGTGTGTATGTGTTTCTCTGAAAATGTTTTGCATCGTGCATTATCAGAGATGGCGAGACATTTAAATTATATTTAACTTAATGTCTTTATGTCACATAGTTAGCTATGTTGTAGCTTGATTTGTTGACAATTCCTTCAGGCAAGTAAGTTGAATGAGAAAAATATAGGTGAAAAAAATATATCTCAATACTTTTGAGATGATGCACCTTTGCCAAGCGTATCAGAGTCATTGACCACCAATTAACAACGATTTCCCGCTTTTCACGTTTGATCACTCAATCTAGACATTTCCGAAATCGAACTTACGTAAAAGATCCACAAGCTGTCGAAGCTGATGCTTACCTTTATTTGGTTCCACTGTACTTTTCAGGAAAATACTCCTGGCCCGTTTCGGACGTTCATCATCGTGACTCTTTTGTGCTAAATCACGATACAACTGCTCATAGTTTGTTTTATCATCGTCCATTTTGGATTTAAATATCTCCGTCCTGGCACAGATGTGAATCAAGGTGCCAAAGCGATGTAGGAGCATGCATACAAACTGTACAAGCAGAAGAACGCCGAAAATGAAGGTGAAAGTCAAAGATATTGGTTCCACGTAATCTACTTTCCCATTCCTAGTGACACAAGGGAGAGGAATCGAGAGGCTTTTAGTTTGGGTTGTAATCTGCTGCAACGTGAATATGATGCAAATAAACATGGCATTGGCAAGAATGAAAAACAGGCATACTTTATTCCGTAGTGCAGTTAGTTCGTCTTCCACGCGTCGTTTTTCCTCCTCCGTCTGAACCAAAGGGAAGAGGTATTTGTTTATCATATACTTCCAGAACTTTCGTTCGTCTACATCCAATTTACAGAGGCTCGCATTCTTAAGCTTATCATCATGAATCCAGTTACATATCACGGCTTCACTGTTATCATATAGCTTTGTGTCATTATCAACACCATCTAGAATTAAAAGAAAAAAGCACATACTGTATAGTTATGAATTGTTAAACTAGATGTACTCTACTAAACATTACTCGTGCTATGAATGGACAACCTGTATGAAATGAAATTCACTACAATATTACAAAGCTCAATGCCTGTAGAATCGATGCCATCTTACATCAGATTACATTAATTAATATAATATTGCTAATTACTAAATTAGAAGATATGTTACTGGTATCTAATCAGTTAAATATTTTTTGGGAACTGATAAGGGTTTACGTTGAGTTTGTTTCACTTAATACCCGGCTGGTGTACTTACATATCAGTTAGGGTTATGTTCTTTCGTGGCATGATCTTCTAAAATGGTTGCAAATTTGCAAAGTATTTTCCTAATCGTGGAGTTTTTATCTACTGAGATAGTTGATTGGAATCCGTCCGCTGTAAGAAACTCACCGACATAATTAACACGGAAATATAAAATGGATAAAGATAATAAATTTCGTATTCACTTTGTTTTTACCGTACATTGTTTAAGTCGTTCATTTAAGTATATTTTTTTAAGCGATATTAAAATGCATGCAGCCCATGTTGATCTGACTATGCAAAAAGGTATTAAATTGAAATATTTAAGCGACCATGATTTATTTTGCTCAAATCTTGTTAATCTCTTATTCATTTATTATAACTTTTTACCGTTTCGTTTTGCACTCTTCCATTTGCAACTTTTCAGGAACTGATAACAATGATAGCAAATGTATTTGTAATGTATTTTAACCGCTCAGTTGGCCTAGTAGTTAGAGCGTCAGCCTCGGGAGCGGGAGGTCTTGGGATTGTTCCCCGGCCGAGTCATAGCAAAGACTTACAAAAATGGTACTAACAGCTGCCTCGCTTGGCGTTCAGCATTAAGAGGTTAGTGTTAGGACTGGTCGGCCTGGTGTCAGGAAAAAGTGACTGGGTGGGACACCATGCTACATGTCTGTGGCATGATGCCCCAGTGCCCGACATCGCTATAAAACTGCCTCACTGTATACATCGATACGATATGACTGAATAATTGTTAAAGCTACATTATAAATCCTAATCAAACAAACAGAAGCAAATATATTTCACTTGCTGATAAATATCGCCAGTTTATACTTTGCACCTCATTAATAGTCAACTAAATTGATTCAAATGCAACCAATTCTTACAATTAAATCCGTTCTTTGACGTACCATAACTAAAATGTGTAATCGTTTAAACTTTTTTTTAGCAAAACACGAGATATACACTGATACAAATGAAAGTATTTTTTTATGGAGATAATTACTATCAACTGTTGAGTCTGTCGGACTTGCTGGAGAGCTGACCGCATGTTGCGCTGAAGTGATGTCTTCCACTCGTTGGTTTAGTTGATTTAGTTGCTTCTCTACTTGATCAAGTTTCTGCAGGATATATCCTTGGTCGCTTTGCGGAGAGAAACTCAAGCATCTGTTGAAAGAAAATCAAACTCTTTCTAGAATACAACTACCTGTCTATGGTTTAACATAAAACGTTTTCTGCAGGGCTAAGACTTGCAAAATTGTGAACCAGTCTTTAACATAATCTATCAACATATTGTCAAAAAGAGACAAATGAGTAATAATTGTAAAACATATGACTTTATTTAATTATCGATATCGAACGTGCCTATTGCTTTTATACGCCACACGTGATAGTCCCTCAACACATATGACTAATTTAGCAATACAAAAACATGTAAAACAGTTAAAACTCTCAAAACATTACATAAATAGGATGAAGGTGACATATAACAATATTACAATAAACGAAAGGTACAAATGTTTTATGAATCACGTATTGTTGACATAAGACCAAGATTTTCTCTGGCAGTACTTCATTATGGCTCTTCTAAGTCAAGCTAACTTAACACATTTTCCGTCTTGAGGAAGTCGATGCAATCAGCAAGAATTAACTCCTCTACGTGGACACGGATAATATATGTACCTACTCGAACTTTATCCTTCAGACGGTATGCATGAGTTAGATATACGTCTCCGGTACATTAGCTGTACTAGACTCCAATAACGAAATTAATGTTCTAGTTGTTATGTTGAGATTTATCGTGTCAATTGCAATTATCATCTGTCCTATTTACACTCAATCCAAAATTAATATCATATACAGTTTATATTTTAAAACTTGAATCTGTGTTCACAGACACACTTCTTTGATAAAAAATGATTTCATGCTAAAGGCTTCTTGTTTTACCTGTATTAACTGCCATTACAAGAGCTTATTTTCTTACAGGTGCATGTGACGGTGGAGAATTCTCACCACTGCACACAAACTAATATCCTTCTCTCATAATTTGCATTTAGATCTCATAATCCAACCTTTATATTTATCTTCATTTAGCCAGATAAATTGAGATTGTATTCATTTTACCCTGCATATAGAACATGCCGATTTGAATAATAGTTGAAGTCAGTGCATTTGCATTCTTAATTTTAGCAACTGGGGATTTCAGGCCAATTGTTCCTGCATAACGGATGGTTGCAAGCTTATTATGACTACATTATCTACTTTCTTATTACCGTTAATCCATTATGATTAGACTGCGAACAGTGCCCAACACTGTTACAATATCTGACTCATGTGCTGTATATCATTTGAGATGTTACGATTGTCTAATTAAGCGTTTAATGAAGTTTTCAATGTGGCAAGAGAATCCGAATTAAAATGACCAAAAGTGCTTTTAAAAGGCCTCAGTGTACTTAATCGATCTGAGTATAGCTATAATTTCTGAACTAAACCGCATGATTCATCCGGGATGTTGGCTGGAGATGGTATTATTAGTTATTGCACCAACAGTTGTAAACTGGTATGCGTTTGCACAGCCTCGATATCATAAGATCAACGATAAAACGATAGTTGATATAAGGCAACGTAGATGCTTACTGAAAGGAAAGATTTAAATGGTTCCCTGGCACTGACATCCCTGACTGAATGTTGGATAAATTATTTGCTTTTAAGATTTGTGTGCTCATAATTTCACAGTCGAAACATTCATGGTCGAATATAGATCTTGCTAAACTCTTATGTCTCCGATATACGGTTTAGACAATCTGGTCTGAGCATTACTCAGTGTAGATAAGGACTCGTCTTAAACCGATATTTGAATTTTGAACTTGATATATCTAATATTATGACAGTTTGTTCACTGTCCTACGTGCTGACTTTCTAGTTACATAATGAATCCAGAATACACAACGTATACACATTTTGGAATTGAAATTTAGAATAATTGTAAGAAATCATTTGCAATTTCAGCTTGCATCAAAGCGAATATTGGATATACAGATCCCAGGTTAATGGAATTTACATTCCTTTCATGCAAAGCAAATGTAGGCTTGGCAACATAAGCACTGCTTGGCATACTAATCTTGCTCTAAACGACCACAACAAAAGATATGATATGAATGAATGCATACATTTTTCAAGTGATACAAATGATATCGTCGAGAAACAAATTGACGAAACATATATGATTTTAAGGAGGTAGTTTTAAAATGTAGAAATAGATTTAATAGGACAAAAGACGATGATGTCCATTTGTTTCAATAATTTCGTGTGAATCGGAACGTAGTAAGCCTAAACGTTAATCCAATACCTTAGCGTAGTAAGCCTAAACGTTAATCCAATACCTAAGCGTAGTAAGCCTAAACCTTAATCCAATACCTTAGCGTAGTAAGCCTAAACGTTAATCCAATACCTTAGCGTAGTAAGCCTAAACGTTAATCCAATACCTTAGCGTAGTAAGCCTAAACATTAATCCAATACCTTAGCGTAGTAAGCCTAAACGTTAATCCAAATACCTTAGCGCACCTCTTGATACGTCAAACCAATTGCGTGGATTTCCGGATTTTCCTGTATCGTTACCGGAGGAGGTTTGAGCTGTCTCTCGTGTGCCCCAGGATGTAACGTTCAGATTGCAGAGGGAATATAGAACCATTACCACAGATGTAGCAGGGATGGCAAGAAAATACAGGAAACCGTGGAAAATGCAGGAGAATTCCTGTCGCGAGAATGTTGCAAATGTTATAAACAAACCCACACCCAGACCTTCACCCACACACATACATAATTATAAACTGTCTTGCATTTTGATATGAATATTATTTCGTGACACAGTTAAAGAAATCTCGGTATAATGATACGGGCTATTAAAAATCGTAGTGGCTTTTTATGAAATCAAATCTAAGAGCATTTACTTGTCATCGTAATATTTATTGACCTGTACAAAAACACCATTACTGCAAACTATTAGGTCTTGATTGTTTCTGAAGTGGTAAAGCAGTATTGATTTATGACTATAAAGTATTGATACCTGTGGATGCAAAAGTGCAGATATTACAAACACGCTAGCGACGAAAATGAAGAATATCGTCGTAACTGAGCATAATCCAAGGTCAACAATAGTGATCACTAGGCCTATGAGGACCAACATCATCACCAACGAGTACGCGATGGATAGGATTGCGGCAAACGTAAGCTGAGTAAAAGAAAGAAATAAAAGTTAGAAGTTTTGTTACTATCATACATGTCATCTTAGAAAATTTCATCCATCAATTCTTGAATCTGTTTTTCAGCCAGCAAGATCTTTCTCATATTCACTAACACTACAAAATGTTCTTGAAGCGAGTTAATGAATTGTTTCACGATAATATTAAGCTGAATCCAGCAGATTTCATTAAATGAGCAAGTTTCACTCTGGCTATTCACCTCACCAACTGATAGACGTTAGGCACCTGTCAGAATCGTACAGCATGAATAAACGGTCAACGTGGAAGTAAGAAAAAGCTTGAAAGTGAAATAGCCAGCTTTTGACCACAATATGGTATGATATGGCGTTCAGGCTGGTAAGAACTTCAAATTATTGGATGATTGGTCGTGTCCTGGATTTGAACTTGACCGTGATTAAAATATACTAAATAATTTGCTGAGATTTAATCAATAGCAGCATATATTACAACAATTATAATAGTTGCTCAATACTTAAAAAAAATCAACATTAATACGTTTATTAGAATGGACAATGAGCTGTAATTCGTTCTAATGTTTCCAGTAACGTTAACAGCAAACTGTAGATATGATACATATTAAATGGATTCCGAACATGTCTCATCGTAACTGTGTTAGAGGAACAGAAAGGAAACGTAGAATATGTAGAAACGTAATTGATACGTTCTTGCATAATGTACGTTATATTAAAGATGCGTTACTGCTGTATTGAATATGGCATCACTTCTTTAGTTGTTGTCCATAATCTGATGCAATATATGTCTTCAATATAAAAATAACTCTTCTTAACATGACACTTATGTATGTTCGTTACAATTAATATTATTTAAGTGTAAAACAACATTTAAACTTTGTGAGTAGTTAACAAACCTACATAAAACCCATATCATACCATTGCATAATATTTAGAATCTATACTGCTGTTCTAAAACAACTTAACATCTAGTAAAAGCTTTACATATAAGAATAGCTGCTAATATTACATTGAATAGTTTTACAATTTATATGACAAAATGAATTGATATAGATAATAGATAACATTATTCTTCATAGCAAAAGGTCTTACCTGAGTTTCGGATTTGGCATTAAAACATAGGATAACGAATACAACCAATGGCAGAACGTTTACCAACAGTACAACCCAAAGGTCTATAGCAGAGTATGCCGTATGTATTGCACCAACGAGCATGAGGAATATGGTTCCAGGTGTCAGAATGGAGGACAACATCAGAAAAGTTTGATAGAAAATGTACAGTGTTGATATGTCAGGATTCTGTTTTATGACATGTTTCCAGTCAAGAAGGAGATCAAGTATATTGGCCATAGTAGAGGGGGACCATCTACGTCTTTGATTGAAGAATTCGCTGAAGCCTTCTGGTGCTTCCGTCAATGCATCAGAGGCGGCCACGTACTCCACTCGATATCCCTGCTGGAGCAATAATGTACAAAGCCACCGGTCCTCACCTGCAAATATAAATACACTTAAAAGTGACTAATTTCTTCCGTTTAAGCCTGAATGCCCAGCACATTGCACACATCGTTCTAACCAGATTATGCAAACAAATCTCATTTCAATAGCGATCGGTTTGGTTTAATTATTGTCCTATTCGGGATCTTCGTCTATACTGATTAGCATCTAGCATCAAAGACGTTATCGATCGTGCAACAACATCTTTGATATTATATCCTCAGCATAGTTACATTATAAAAGTATTATTATATATTGTTACATATATGTAGTTTGTAAAAGGACAGTAATTAAAATAACAGAAAGATCATTCCATAATGAAATATTTAAGGAACGGAACTGAACACTTGTCCATTAGAATATCACTTTTAGGTGATTTGTTATATATATATATATATATATATATATATATATATATATATATATATATATATATATATATATATATATATATATATCTTATCCACTGGTATACAGGCATAAACCTGCTCTTACATGAACAAGAGGAAGTAGTGATACTACGCATGCTAGTTACAGCAACCTACAATTGTGCATATCCACCACGCGATACATCATTATATTTTACTACCCAAATCATAGAAAAGTAAAAATGGCGGAGGTCACAAATTAATATTTTGATACGTCGGTAACGTGTGTTTTAGAGATGTACTAACAGAGAATATATCCACGTTTTTTGACGAATTAGTTTGTATAAAATACTTCAGCCCCATCTTTTGGATTATACGTCTTGCGTCTTTATATTTTTTATCATTTAGATACCATTACTTATAACATGTTTAATAAATTTGAAGAGTTTGTCTCTCCGACGAATTTTGCGATTTGACTGTTTAGCATCCCATTTTGCATGCTAAGTTACTGAGAAGTATATATTTATATCTATATTAAGTGATCCTACACACACATTCGTAAACCGAAAACTATTTAGACCTCATTGCCAGCTCCCAGAGTTCCTTCCAGCGCGAAACTCTGATGCATTATATATATATATATATATATATATATATATATATATATATATATATATATATATATATATATATATATATATATATATATATATATATATATATATAATGCATCAGAGTTTCGCGCTGGAAGGAACTCTGGGAGCTGGCAATGAGGTCTAAATAGTTTTATACAATTTCGTTGTAAGATTTAAATTTGATTGTTGTATGATTACGTATGATTATACGCAAAACCCTCGCAGATCTTATCCGCATATGATTAACACGATGACCATATAAACATATATTTTGTCTCGTAGCATATAAAATATTATTATGAAACATAACCCATGGACCATTATTCTTTCTTAGACGAACAAAATCACTACTTTAGTATCTTTCAAAACCTTCCCATAATGCAGTTGATTATATGCATAGTATGTCGTTTGCACTACCAAATGTCAAATTTTGCATACTTAGTAACTATATACAATCTAAATAGTTTCAGTTAACACTGCGCAAACTAATATTGTCACTGCTACAACATTCTCTTCTAAAAAGTAACCTTTGTAATAAGCACCACTGCTTTCAACTCAAATATCACGTTATTTTGATTCAAAAACGTCTTTGAAAACTGTACTCGTCTTTCAGAGTAAACTCAGTGAAGACACATGTTCTTATAAATGTCATACCATCCATTATACAGACAGTTGGAACGACGTTTGCAGCAGGTCCCATTAAAAACTCCAGGCATAATCTTCTTGCATTTCCACCATAAATTGTTCACTTTGATAGCAGCTATTACAACTAGTTATACTAACAGTTTTCAATTGTATTGGTACATATAAAAACTAAAGACCGAAAGCCGTAAAAGACATGACATTTAACAAGCTGTAAAATCCCACATCATAGAAAACATATTATACGCTCTGACATTCAACTCTGAAAACGTATAGTGTTAAGCTTAGTGTCCAGCCACATTGTTTGTTAAACTTTGATGGTACTGTCAAATCAGCGTTCCGTTTCCGAGCATGAGATTTTATATAAACACTTCAAAACCGTATAATCAGTACCACTGTAGGCTGAGACTCTAGCTGAGGGTATACGTTCCGAAGTTAATTGGGTCATCTACTACAATGCCATGCAACAAATAATTGTTTTATTTGTAATCTAAACCGGCTATCAGCGATGTGTGCGACCAGAAACAAGCATATTGAACATGTTAGGCGAATGTGGTTTATGTTATTATGCAATATGTAAAGGACTTTTAGCTTATTTTACCTAATGGTTTAATTTGTATATATTTTAAACAAATGTACACTATGTACTTTTATTACGTTGTTTCTTGTATTACATTTTTAATTGATTTTATTATATATATTACCGGATAAATCCATCGAGATTTCTGTTGACGTTCTGCATGTTTACAATTATAAACTTATTACATAAAGTGTCATTTGATAGCCAATATTATGCTAGCGTGCTGTTATACCTTACGCATACATTAATATATACATGCATAGGAACCCCAATTGTAATATATAGCCTGTGTTACATTTACGTCCACCATACCGCACCGCTAAATGTAATACGCAATTGTTAGAAGAAAACATCTTTTCTGTACATAATTGGCATACAACAACCAAACAGAACATTTTGTCTCACTCCTAAATGTGCCTCGATCTCATCGTTGCGATATTGTACTAACAATTGAAATAGAATTCACCAAATCCATTTGATCTGACTTCTAAAAGTCTTCATTGGTGATTGGCATTTTCAGTCATATATGTTTATTTTAAGATTTCAGATACCCGTTAGTTTAAGGGCGAGAATTTTATAAGGTTATTGTAAGGTCATGGACAAAGCTAAAACGCAAATACGATACATTTGAATGGGTATTTGTAAATCAGTTAATGCGACGCATGTCAATTTTAATATTTCCAATGTTACGATTCAAGGTCTTAAACAATGCAACATAAGGAAGACATAACTAACAAATTAGCAGACATTTTACAAATGACAATTTTAAGAGACAATTACATTATTCGGATTTAACATTTCTAATATACCTAAATATCCTATCACAAGTTTGAAAAAAAGGCTGTTCGTAATGAATTCCAATAGTTTTGACCGTCCTAATGTACCACAGTGACGCAGTCCACCACGTTTTTGAATGTGTTCATCATAATCCAAAGTAGCTTATATTCACAGCAATGAGCACGTAGTAAATCCAATAAAATCATTAAAGAAATAATTCCTTTAGAAATATATATGAACACAATTGGAAAATTATGACATATGCATTTTAGCAACTGAGATAAAATAAGAATTAATTATTTATTTATCAAGTTCCTAGTTATGCTCATCGTCGGGTGGCATACAGTGCAATAGTATTCCAACAGAAAACTCAAGTTTACTTGTAAATTAAACAGACCTTGATTTCTAGCTATAGGAACATCTTGTCTACAGATGTAAAGTGTCGAATGGTACAATGTACAATCATAGACAAAACCATCTAATTTTAAGATATGTGGAAATAATGGGAAAATTCGTTTCTCGTGCGAATTTCATTATAATGACATTCACTCACTGGAATACACAAATGTGGGTAAGGTGCATAATTATCTAACTCTCTACTTGTACACAGACCTTGATCATATTGTACGTGGTGTCTCCCTTCAGTTGGTGGGGTAGTGTACACTTTCATTATGTTGTTGTCCATCAGGGCTGACCCACGAAATAAGCTGAAGCAACCAGGACTGCACAGAACACACCCTAGTGTATCCTCTGCTACTTTCTGTAACCAGTGACTCACGGCATATTCAAACTTCTGATACCAAACTACTGGACCTGTCAATTACGTTTTAGTAATGGAGAAGGCAGTTTTTGATGTGGTAAATATTGTCAATAAATTATACTAATTTTATACTTTGTATTAAGACTCTTTAATATTGAACTGATTAACAGAAAACAGGAAAAAACGACTTTTATTAAATTCCTCATATGTTTTGTGTAGATAACAAGTAAACAGTTAATAAAGAATTTCAGTATTTTGAATACAATTCTAAATAGTCTTGGAAATTCTACCACAAGTTCAAATGTATCGATACATGAATTCCAGTGGTGTTCATGTGATGATGTGTATATGGTTTCGAATGTGTTAAGGGGCATACAGTCCTTTGAAATATCAAAATGATATAATAAAAAAAATTCCTGAATGAATTAAACATTCCAAATTAATGATTTAGTACAATAAGTAACAGTGTGCACATTGTTAGTCCAGTGAACACTTTAAATGAATCAATATACACAAAGAGAAACTGAAGCAACAATAAGAGCATTTTCACTTTCTATGCTAAGGTGCGTGCACCCTGCGACGAAATCCCTCATGTTTTCGAGAGGTACATAAAATAAGAAACGATAAGAAAGACAGTGAGCATATATATATATATATATATATATATATATATATATATATATATATATATATATATATATATATATATATATACTATAGTAATGTTATATTTTATTCTGTTCTGACATGTAATTTTGTTATTTCAGGTGTCCTCACACCCAATCAACCAATACTGTCACTGTATTGACAATATAAAGGTGGTTGCAAGCATTTATAATACTTGGAACGTATTCGCCATAGTAAATGTGGTTGGCATACATGTTCCAACACTTTAATGTACAATTTAGGGTCCCGAGTGGCCGAGTGGTCTAAAGCGCATGCCGTTACGGATCACTGCCATCTCACCTCTGTCTGCGTGGGTTCGAGTCTAAGATTCGGCTAATGTAGTTATGTGAGAAAGCTTTCCAGTAGCTTCTCGTGGGTCGGTGGTTCTTTCCGTGGGTTTTCTCGGGTTCTTCCTCCACCAATAATACTGGCCGCCATGTATAGCCTATCTTGTGCTGACAAAATGGCGTTAAACTCTACTACAACAACAAGAACGTTTGACAGCACACGGTCATACTGAATGAAACATACAGCACAATACGTCACATGTTACCATTTCCAGTCGGATGTATTCTCCCACAAGCAGCTCCTACATTGGGGAATTTTCTCATTCTGTCCATCAAATACTTTACTGCTTCAGGCTTGAAATCCACATCTCCATCCAAGGCAAGAAGAAATGTATTGCTTGCCTGCTCCCTGAGATGCGGATCATTTTCCAATTTTCCCATTAGCTCATCGATGCCGTTAACACATTTGTATGCCTCACCCAAGATTTTGTGTCCGAGGAAATAGTACATGTACATGACCTAAAAGATTAGTTATCGTACTATCTAATCGATTTACAAGTATTTATATAATTCCTAAGTAAAATATATCAGCCCCATTAAGAAAACAATTGCATGCCTTATTCCCATGTGTGTACTCAGATAAGGTAACTGCCACTCTCAAATTTGAATTTTCTCCCATCAATGAATGTTCCATAAATGTTAATTTTGCAAAAATGAGACGATGTTTAATTTGATATGTCTGTAATGGTTATATGGTATGAAGTGATCATATAACGTAGTTTGTTCAGGGTTTCTAAGATATCATTAACTTTGAAAGCATGTAGTAGTATTTTACCTTTTTGTTGTTTTTTATTTTAGGTCGAATATTACATTCGGTTCTCATATAAAATTGTATTATTTTCTAACAGCTGAAGTTCTCAGTTGGTTAGCGAGCGAAATTTACTTTCTCTTTGTGACGCTTGAAATAAGAGAATGGCTGATGCAATTAATATTTTCAGTATTTTAAAATTATTGAATATGGAAAATGAATATGCTCTAACCTGACTCCATCTTTTTCTAACTCTTATCTTTTCCTTGTTCTTCAGATGGGCAATCATTTTGTTTCCGTGTGGTAAACACCATTCCAGTCTTCCACCGTAACGAGTTTCAATTTTTTCTTTTAAACAGTTTTCGTCTCTGCAAGTGTACAATGTTTACTTTATATATATATATATATATATATATATATATATATATATATATATATATATATATATATATATATATATATATATATATATATATATATATATATATATATATGGAGGCAACTCTTACATTTGTCTTACAACCCGCATTTAAATACAAGTATTTTAGAATTACATCAGTAACCTATGCAAACAGTTTGCAGCTTAAATTAATTAAATTAACAATCACGTTAAAACAAAAACGGAATCAGTCTTGTCGGGCAAACTGACCGTAACATAAACAAATTCATCTCGAAATAAAATCAAGTGATCTGTCTGGCAATAAAAGAAACAGCCTTTCAAAATTATATTTGAATTTAAAGGAAATATAATACGAAGATAAAATTCTCTCCCTGTTATTGCAAACTTTATGGGGTACAGTTTAAGCCAATATAGAATATATAATAATAATAATAATAATAATAATAATAATAATAATAATAATAATAATAATAACTAAACAAGAAACCAATATTGACTCAATATATTATAATAATAATAATAATAATAATAATAATAATAATAATAATAATAATAATAATAACTACACAAGAAACCAACATTGACTCAATATATAATAATAATAATAATAATAATAATAATAATAATAATAATAATAATAATAACTACACAAGAAACCATCATTGACTCAATATATTATTATAATAATAATAATAATGATAATAATAATAATGACTACACAAGAAACCAACATTGACTCAATACATTATAATAATAATAATAATAATAATAATAATAATAATAATAATAATCATAATAATAATAATAATAATAATAATAATAAATACACAAGAAACCAACATTGACTCAACTCTGCTAAATATATCCTATGTGACAAACACAAACTGCTTTATTTTACAAAGTGCCTGTTATTTATATGGCAAAACATAACAGTAATTCAATTGAACTGTGTATACCCTTTCGATACAGATTAATTTATGACACTAGTAATTTTGAAACTTGGTGTAATGGTCTAAACGAAAAAAAATCGGAATATATTTGTTTTCTGTTGTTTTTGTTAAATAAAAAAATCAAACCCGCATATAACATGCGTTTCAAGAGCAATAAAATGTTATCACTAAAACATGGCTAAAAATTTGGTGTTAGGCAGATTACTGGCCAGTTGCTGAAATGATATTTTACACAACGGTTTCAGAAAATATAATGCGTTGTTTATCAGTATTGGCAGCCATGGAATTATATCATCGGTTTATTCTTTTAAACTTGATAACGCCAAAACCTACCCAGTAGTTTCCTGGACAACGTCAAGTAGATCTTTTACATATCCATTCACTTTCATGAATTTAACATCGTTGTTGACTTCTTTTCTGAATGCATCATCGAAGAAAATGTGTACTAAAAGTATATAATAGAATTCATATTGTAAAATCCACTTTCTTAAGAATACAGCAGATGTATTATATATATACATTGTCTCAAAAGGCTTCCAAAATGTATAGAACTGCTTGTCAGTTTTTGAAAGCTATCAATCATCAAGTAAGAGGATAGACTGTGAAGAAACATGTGCGTTGCAGGACAGTGCAACACGAATCTCAAACGTTCAGACTATATGCGTCATATGCATACGATGCCATTCATGCCAAAATAACTAAACATCCGGATTTCCCAAGCAAATTTAGAATCATATTTGCGAACCTGATACAAATCATACAGCTACTGTAAATAGTAATATATCTTTTAATTAATTGAGGCATGAACATCATAAGTTATAGTTTACTATCAAGCATCATAATGAGTACGCAGGATCATTGTTCAGTCAAAGAGAAAGAAACACTCTCTTGCCAAAGAAAATTACTAAATTACAAATTATACAAAATTGACTGACTACATTTCATTTTTTTAATTTAATTCTATTAAGAAACATCCAAATCTAAAGAAAAAAAAATGATGGAACAATAAATATATATACTAGATGTATAAGTTTTGGACGATAAAAGGCTAAACAGAAACTTCTAAGTACACCATATTTAAGTGGATTAGGTACGAAAACAAAGTTAAACTTTTTAGAAAGTGATGTGTTTATTTTAATAAATAGAAAGATCAATTATTGCTTCAATACTCTTCATGGTCGATATATTAGAGATTGTATTATTATTTTATTCTAAATTAAGTAACTCATGTTAATAGTTTAAAAGGCTAAAAGTAACGTTCATCTGAAATACTTTTCAAGTTAGTATCGTACTTCTTTTATATTTTCAAGGCATAAGATTACTATTGGATTCCACGCTAGTTTTTCAATTAGCAAAGCCTTTAGCTATTGTTTCGAAACCTGATACTGTTATGGAAATTTAGGCAGCTAACATAATTTAGAATTCTAAATTTGGAGTTAAAAACAATATAAATAAACCAGGGTGTAAATCCTTTTAAAAGCCGGTTTATCTGACCTGTACGAGCAGTATTGTAATAGAAAAGAAAACAATCAGAAGAAACGCAAAACATCAAAAGAACACGAAACGTGTTCACACACACACACACACACACACACACACACACACACACACACACACACACATACACACATACATACATACATACATACATACATACATACATACATACATACATACATACATACATTGTAAGTAATACAATATTTTACTATTCACCATTTACCAACTTATGACATTAAGAAGCAAGTTTCAGCGATAGTGAGCAATCTCAAAAGTGTGCAAAGAAAGTAGAAATTGGAAGGGGATAAGGAAACAAAAATATTGTTCATTATATATATATATATATATATATATATATATATATATATATATATATATATATATATATATATATATATATATATATATATATATATATATATATATATCGTTAGATTAAGGATCACAACCTCCGACCATTCATAATTGGCGTGTAAATCTTTCATAAATGTGTGAACGTCTCACCTTCAAAGTTGTAGAAATCGTTGTCATACTTCCTGTGCAGTTTCAAGAAAAGGTCTCTGAAGTGTCTTCGATTTCGTTGATCTTGATCTTGGTCAAGTCTTTGAAAGATATTCCCAAGTTAGGATTAATCTTTATCTCCTTTTGATATTATAATAATATACCCTATACTTATCAGGTAGTTCATATGTACATTAAATAAAATTTTAAACCGTGACAGATTCAAAAATGATAAAAAAAAAAAAACAATTATACTTTAGTATGTCGTTTTCTTTGGTTTGCAGTTTTATTTGCAGTTATAAGGACATTATGAAAATAGTAATGGCAAATCAAACAGCTTGTTCAATATATGAAGAGATATGGGAGTTGTTTTGATAAACAAAACGATGTAGCATTGCCTCCCTGGAAGAATGGATAACTATGTAATAAGATAAAACTATAGGCACGCTTACCGTAAATGAAAGGCTTTTAATTTTTCACCTACTGGGTGGAAGCCCATTTAGTGCATTTTAGTCCGCTTTATATTGTGCTAAAGTCATAATAGTTTAAAACGAGAAATATTTCCTTTGTGAAATCATATGTAGCTTTAATGGACTAACACATAAATTGTAGTCTGACGGATTCACTTTGATCGGCAAAACATGTTAAACAGTATACTAGAAAAATCGCACCCTCAAAAATACCAATTTTGGCATTTGTATCTTAGAAGATTTAAAGTGTAAATTATAAATTGTTCATTTCTTTTCCTTTTCATTAAGTTATAATTAACACTAATTATTAACGGAGTTAACTTGGTGTAATGGTTCAAAACATTACAACAGTCCATACACGTCTTGACAGGTTAATATCAGCCAATAATAGATATGTTAAATATATTGAGAAAAATATATGCGCTAATTAATCCTGTGTTTAATTGTGGGATATTCCAACAACCGACAGTGTCTGAAATTCGACCCAAAATCTTATATTTGGCCAACTTAATTTAATAATAGAGTTGATTCAAAAGGTCGTTAGCACAAATATTTTCCTAAACAGGATATTCCTCATACATTAACCGAACAGTAAGATGTTAATCGCAGTCTGCGAATTCAATGTCAAGATTGCTTCCTTACAAGAACTTAGACTACTCAAAGTTTCAAGTTTCTAATACACGATGAAATTTGCAAATTACACTTTCTAGCACATATATTTTCTCCGCTTGATTTTGCATTTATCATACGTATCAATTGATCCTTTAACTCTTGTATCATATCATCCGCTATTTCTTCCGCTGAAAGGTACTAAATATGATAATTGCCTGGAAACACTACATATTAAACTTCTGATGTACTAGATGCAAGAAGTAAGAAAACAAAACTATGAAATGGAAAGAAAATTTGTATGTGATTAGTGCGTTTGAGTGCTTGTGAGCGTAACTCTTAAACAAAGATGATTTTGTATGTAAATAAGTTTATATTAAATGCAAGCCCATTTACAGGATTGCGATAATTGATTGTGATAAGTAAGTTCCTTGAAAATATATATCAAAAAGTGAAAATGGAATAACTTTAACTCGTTAGATACGTATAGTATACTATCATACAACCTCTGAACTATATTTCCAGCAACGAACCAAGTGGTAGAATACTTATACTTTCTAGTAAATAAATCGTTTGCGTCATTCGCCAAGACAACTGCCAACAGTTATGAATATTTATTTTTCTTTTAAACAGGTGTGGGACAATGTAATATAAATCAAAAAATTACTTTGGAGCTTATGATGCAACCGCATCTTTGGCAACGTAAGCTCCAACTCTGTCCGAAGGTGACTTATTACATAATGAAAGCTTCCAAGAACTTGAGGTGGATGGTTGCCTATGCCCGGCTAGTCATATCAAGGGCTCATCTGAAAATGTAGCCTACTTGATGAGTTGATGAGGAAATAGACGAAAGTCAGCTTTTGTCGGAAACAGACAAGCTTTCGATTTTTCAGCAGTCAATTATATTAACAAAATGGCACAGATGTTGGGACGCTCGAAAGACCGTTTCTCATGTTAATCAAGAAAGGCGAGGAAATTGTGCCTCATGCACTTGACACAATTACAAGGAATCAGGACAAATAACTGATCAGCACTTAAAGGTTTCAGTTAGTTAGAAATTTCGGAACCGTGGGTGGAAGTCAAGTAATCCGTTCCCCCATTATATACTCAGTAACACGTTACGTATGCGGTACATGTATTTGGTTTTCGGGTCTGAATTAGCACTGAGGAGGAATATACCCTGCAAAGCGTTGTCTGCCATCTTGGCTTCCTGCAGGTCTCTAACACAACACTACAAGAATATACCCTGTAAAGCGTTGTCTGTCATCTTGGCTTCCTGCAGGTCTCTAACACAACACTACAAGAATATACCCTGTAAAGCGTTGTCTGTCATCTTGGCTTCCTGTAGGTCTCTAACACAACACTACAAGAATATACCCTGTAAAGCGTTGTCTGTCATCTTGGCTTCCTGCAGGTCTCTAACACAACACTACAAGAATATACCCTGTAAAGCGTTGTCTGTCATCTTGGCTTCCTGCAGGTCTCTAACACAACACTACAAGAATATACCCTGTAAAGCGTTGTCTGTCATCTTGGCTTCCTGCAGGTCTCTAACACAACACTACAAGAATATACCCTGTAAAGCGTTGTCTGTCATCTTGGCTTCCTGCAGGTCTCTAACACAACACTACAAGAGACCACATATACACTTGAGAAGAAACGTAAGTGATTTGTAACAAGTGTTGATTGATTGATTGATTGATTGATTGATTGATATTGATTGCATGTGCCACGTTCGCTAATATTGATTTATTTTAAAAAATGGGACCAATCTACACGAAGCAGTTTTATTCTGGATCCATGTTCTCAAATTCGCCAAACCTATTGTAAAGCTTTATATGGTCATAGAACCCCCAAGGCTGCCACACTTATTGTTGTCTCTTTCGGTTGGCATGTTATTGAATGGTGTCTGTGTGGCTATTGTGACTTTCTGATGATTGTATTTTGAGCTTATTGTTGGATCTTGTGAGCTTGTTTCTCTCTGTACATCTATACACATTTTTTTTTACTGGTTTTCATTACAGTTCGGGCAGGTAGTGAGGTTCTAGGTTGAACAATCTTTCTGACCCCTTGAAATGTTATATTAGAGTTGAACTTTACCGGTTCTCCTGTTTCAAGGTTTCACAGTCCTACAAATTGGCATAGTGCTTTTTACCCAGTTGACTCAGTGCGGATTCGTACTGCGCATGGTTTTCAAAAGAGAAAGGCCTCCGCATGGATCAGATAATGGGCATTTGTAGCGTATGTTCTTATGATGGTCGTACTTCTGACATTTTAAACATCAAAGTTGTCATGGGATGTATATATCGGCATTAACTTTTTAAAATCTGGTTTTAACTGATTTTGGGGCTGGTGGTGTATTGAAGGTAATTTTAATGATATTCCTCGAATTGTCGTTACGTGTTGCTGCGTTTCTTCGGATGGCAGTGACACCTTGATTTTTATCCTTTCGATTATGTCTGCGTCGCTCACACCAGCCATGTTACGACAGCGAATCACGCTCTTTGACGAATTTTGTGAGCGAACATGGTTACTACAATATCAAAGAGTGTATGGAGCTTTCTCCGGTTATTAGTCTGTCATTTTCACAAACAATCCACAATCAAACAACCCTCTTTAAAGTTGTTTGCACTCTTTGGTATGCAGATTACACCAGTGTAGTATTTTGGACCACAAATGGTGATAATACGCTTTACAATTTTGCAGTGCCATCTTATTCAATGAACCTGAATTGTGAAAATATATCTCTACGCTACAAGGTTCATCCTCAGGGTCTCTTAAGCTCATGTTTATTTTCATTATCCATTATGCTTTGTTGTTTAATCATCACCCGTATTCACCCACCAGCCACGGAATCCAAAAGGGGACGCTTTTAAGTGCCAATTATTCACAAATGGTATAATATATAGGTACAAATACCTCCCGATTGACCCGCTAGTCAACCTATTTTACGAAAGTCTTTTAAAAATAGACAAGAAGGACAAAGAATGAGTGGACTGTGTTTGATGTGATGATATCGAGAAGGAGAAGATTCTTAGCAAAAACAAAAGGAAATTAAGAACTTCTAGGGCTCG
The DNA here is from genome assembly GCA_030141615.1 of Unio pictorum. Classification (NCBI taxonomy): domain Eukaryota; kingdom Metazoa; phylum Mollusca; class Bivalvia; order Unionida; family Unionidae; genus Unio; species Unio pictorum. The sequence continues at coordinate 13,049,032 of JARLTB010000377.1, forward strand.
AAGTGGTCGGCTGATTTGTCGAGATCGATCACATCCCGACGAACCGTCTAGAAGAAGCAGAGGCCAAAGTAGTGTGTTGCATGGAAAAGCTGTAGTTCAACTACCAGGATCATTTCCTCCTTCGACACGGGTCAACATCCATTGCAAATAGTTAACCTACACACACTTACTATTGAGATTCATCAAAGCAAATATGGATTTCTTAATGTTCTGCATTAACGAAAATAGTCAAATCTTTTCATATCAGTGATATATAAGCCGTTTGAGCTTCAAATGTTGTAACGTGTGAAGATTGTGTCATTACAAAGACAAATATCAAACAAATAATATAAAGCCTTCTAGTTCGGTTTTTAAAAGAATATTTTAGTTCCTTTATGTGACATGAAAGTGGAACTACTAATTAATGCTTAATTTAAGTTAAGCGATTGTGTGTAGTTACGGAGCTACCTGTGATAAAAAGCAGACTTGCCATTTAAATGTAATGGACAAAAGGAAAAAAATTAATTTATATTATTTTAACGCGAACAATACCTTAGGATTGACTGCATCAGTTTCTTCATTTCAGCCTTGGTTTCGTGCCACATGGTAGCGCAAATGTAGATCAGCGGCGTCACAGACGATGCCTTTTCTTTAGCCTCTACAGGTGATGAGTTCTCATTAGGGGACGAGGTTTCCTGGTGTATGAACGGATGGTGTTACAATATAATGAATCAGCTTATACTAGTGAACAAAAACATATAAATAAGCACATATGCAATCACTCACACTTTCCAATCAATGTGTTCACCATACGAGGAGCACACAAAACCCATACTCAACGACGTTGAGAAAGCTTTTCAGACGTACGGCATAACGAATGATCCGTTCAGAATAGACTTCCTACCTAATTTTGTATACAAATTTTGAAAGAAAACAATTTTAGGATTTTAGTGGCTAACTCCCATTTTGAAAATGTTCCTCGCCATATGGTATAACACAGGGTATTATTAATCTTTTTAAATCCCAAATTTAACAAAGTATTGACATTTCCTGGTGCAGGGAATGACTACTTAAGTTACCTCGATATTGATAAAGAGTATGTTTACTATATAACAACAAACAGCCGATATACTTTGATGTACATGTACTTAAAAAATGATAGGCTCAGAATATAGCCAACTGTTCAAAATCGTAACTGATCGTATCCAGAATTATCCAATATGTGAGTTTCATAATAACTTGAAACTCTTGCGTGATGGCTGCTTTTACCCATTGTGGAAAAGAGCCAAATGTTTCTGACATTCTATACCGTAAACTTACTCTCATTCTGAATCGCTCCGGTGGTCTATTGGTTAGAGCGTCAACCGCGGAGGCCGGGGGGGGGGGGGGGGGGGGGCGTGGATTCAATCACCGGCCGAGTCATACCAAAGACTTACACAAATGGAACAATCAGCTGCCTCGCTTGACGCTCAGCATGAAGAGGTTAGTGCTAGGACTGGTCGGTCTGGTGTCAAAATAATGTGACTGGGTGGGACATCATGCTACATGTCTGCAGCATGATGCCCCAGTGCTAGACATCACTATAAACTGCTTCACTGCAGACATCTTTATTGATTCATTCAGTTGCTTTCATTAATGTGTATGCGAATTCTAGAAGAAACAGACTCCATTTAGAAATCATTGCTGGTATTTGAAAATAACAAAAACTTAGCGTGGATAAATACAAGTCAATTCAGTCTATTATGGACTACAATGAATTGTACGTTGGAAGAAAGAGGGAATTAGCCTTACCGTTCCGGTTACTTCGTCATCTTCCAGACGTTTTCTGTTCAGTGGTATGGATTGACAAAGAAGAACCCCACAGTAAGAAGACTTAGCGAATAACCTGTTTGTAAATATAAATTTTAAAACGATGTCTCAGGGATTTATATTATCTGTATTGTGTGTGCATGAAAATAACGATCACGATAAGAATCAGCTATTATACCAATCTGATTTCAAAGCAGTTTCAGATTGTCACATGTTTTAGATTTGGTGCCTGGCTTTTAACTACATGCATAGTTTTGATAATAGTCCTTTACCAGTCTGTCATAAATGTCATCACAACATTCTGTTATAAAAAGACCCCATTTTCTCAGTCATACAAGTCCGTAACACTATAATGACATGTCTTTCACTTTGAAGTCGTAAGTGAAACGGAATTATAAAAAGCCAAAGAACTGCATTTTTCTATTTCTTGTCAGATGTTCGTTTTATTAATATTTGTTGAGTACAGTGTCCTATCGGAATGCAGTTGGAAATGGTTGAATATCTTTGTGATTATAAATGATGCAAATTGCACGAATTAGCATATTTTGCTGGATATTTTTAGGAAAGAGTTTGGAGAGAGAGAGAGAGATTGGGTTTGGTATGATATGGCATTCAGTTGTTAGAGGAAATATTACTGTACGAAAATAACGAAATCAGAAAAATATAAATTTAGAAATGCATTTCTCAGTTAATGTTTGAAAGATTCCACATAAGAAGAATCTGTAACGTGTAATACTTGATATTGATTCATTCTCACTTTACCAGTTTTAAATGCATCGCACGTTATTATAGCGAAAAGACAATTAGCAGGGCAAAATAATTGTGAAAACCCCACAGAAAAATGTTAGATAAAATTCTTAAAATATATTGACTGCCTTTACACACACCCTCTCTCTCTCTCTCTCTCTCTCTCTCTCTCTCTCTCTCTCTCTCTCTCTCTCTCTCTCTCTCTTATCAAACATTACTCCAAAAGTTTCGATTTAACTTCAAAAAGGATAAATAAGCGTTAGTATTTTATGAAACTGCACCGGTGGCCTAAGTGGTTAGAACGACCGTCTGGGATGCAGGAGGTCGTGGGTTCGAATCCCATCCGATTCATATGAAAAGCTTATACAAATAGTAATATCAGTTGCCTCTATATCATTAAGAGGTTAGTGAAGAGTATGTCTGGTATCTGGATAATATGACTAGTCTTCCTGATTTCAGGATACTATGAATGGGTGGGACATCATGCTATATGTCTATAAGGCATGATGCTTCAGTGCTAGACATGACTTTAAACTGCCACACTGCATACATCGTAGCGACATGATTTGTTAAAGTTACGTAAAAAAAATTCAAATCACTCACACACACACACACGCACACACACACACACACACACACACACACACACACTTTCAAAATTGTCAGAAAATTTAATTCGTGAGATCAATTTTCATTACTTACTGTTCCGATTTCTGAAGGCGTTTCGTCCCTGGTAACCATGTATGGTAACTTATAAACAGGAATGACACGTATCCACAAATACCTGTGATTAGAAATCGCAAAATATTTCACTTTAGTTATTTCACTTAATTATTTGATTCAGTTATATCCATACACCAATATGTAAACGATTCGCTCAAACTACCGTAATATTTTTTTGTCATTTTTAGATCTGAGTTCACAACGAAAAGACTTGTCAGGTCGAAAACGGAATTGAATTAATCGTTTATGTAAATGCACATTAGACATAATATATATATATATATATATATATATATATATATATATATATATATATATATATATATATATATATATATATATATACGCTTAAACCACTGTTAGTAATATTGTTCTTCTTGGCTAATATTACTATTAGATTTGTATAATTAAATATTATTAATAATATTTATTATTATTGTTATTGTTATTATTATTATTATTATTATTATTATTATTATTATTATTATTATCGTCGTTGTCGTCATCATCATCATCATTATCATCATCATCATCATCATCATCATCATCATCATCATATTGTTACAAATGAAGAAGCCCTTAATATTGCAATACATAAGGATAAATCATTTTGAGACCGACGTTTGTTTTGCCCATGGTCACGAAGATTAGTTGATAACTGACCAATGGTTGTTCGTATTCTTGTTATAGAACTTTCTTTGCGACTCTGCATAGATACGTAAACATGTTTCAAATGTGGTATTCGAGATTTAAACTTTCAATAAGCAATAACTCTGGATTACTCAGATAGCTGCGCTCACACTTTATTCATTACTAAAAGGAACGAGTGTAGTATGTGTTGTAAAAAATTTAATGCATTTTATAATTGTTCAGACGTAGCCTAACATTAAGATATTTTGTGAAGACATACCTGCTACGATAATCATCCAGTTATAAGAATACGTCATATATTCGGTCATCGCCTCGTTCGACCAGTAAGGAAACGGCAGATTGCATGTCTGATTATTTTCGTGAATATTGCGACCCATGTACCCAATCAAAACCCCTATGGCTACAGGTGACGATATGGCCAATGGCAGTGACATACACGCTATCTGAGCGAGAATATTGCAACCTATTTTAGCGGCGTTGTAGCAAAGGCCACTGCAAACAATGCTAATTATAGCTACTATTATTGGTAAGTAGTTATCACAATGGCCGAAAGACGGAGCTGCGATGACTTTTGTTCTTCCAACTGGAGAATCCGTAACATCTTGTGCAATAGATAAATTATGCAAATTGCCAAACATGGCATTGATGCAGTCGACGCCATTTTGGCATGGAACTCCGAATAGCAGTAGCGGAAAAATGAAAGTGATACAGATTTTCCACAGATTTCCCACAAAGTTGAACTTTTTTCTCCTGTTATGTATTTCATTGACATAACGTGTAATTTTGACTGAGATGGTATATTTATCCCCTTCCCGGTTTAGATAATTATCCCACCAGCAAAGTGGCACAAGAATTGGCGATAATGTTAAAATTGATGCTTGAAAATGTTCCATTTTGGATTCTATCACGTAGTAACTGTACATTAGACCTACAATGAAAACAAGATGCATGTCAAAACTCTAATACGACTTTACCGGGGTAATTCAGTTATAAAAGGTGAGAAAAACAAATTACACAACTTATTTTCTATTTCTAACTTAATATTTATTTCCATTTGATGTTAGCAACAGCCTTCTCTGGTTAGAATATATCATAGGAACACATTAGTGTGATAGGAGAGAGAGAGAGAGAGAGAGAGAGAGAGAGAGAGAGAGAGAGAGAGAAAGAGAGAGAGAGAGAGAGAGAGAGAGAGAGAGAGAGAGAGAGAGAGAGAGAGTGTGTGTGTGTGTGTGTGATTTGGCTCGTTTAACATGGCTTTAACAACTTTTATGTCATATTGTTACGATATATGGAGTGTGACAGTTTCTAGTGATGACTAAAATAGCTAGCGCGTCATTATGCAGGCATGTAGCATCATGTTCCACCATCCTTACACCAGGCCAAACAGTCCTAAAACTAACCTCTTAATGCTGAGCGCTAATCGAGACAGCTGCTAGTACCATTTTAAACAGCATTTGCTATGAATCGGGCGGTGTTTGGACCCGCGACGTTCCGCATACCGAGAGAACGCTAGAAACACTGGAGCGGTAGGGACAAGTTAGAGAAAAATAAAACAAAACAAAACTTTTCAACGTTAAATACCAAATATATCGCATCGTGTATTAAAATATACATGATATTGTAACCAGTGGTGAAGGAAAATATCGTTCCTGATAAAATATATCCGGCATTTAGGTAAGAAAGGATGCTTTCTTTATACTATGTTCAAAATTGGCAACATAATTAAAGTTTAAAAAGTTAACAACCCTCTATGACCCTCGTCATCTATTCGTAAATTCAACTTACATTCACGTGCTGATCATATAAAAAAGAGAGCATTAGGATTAGTCTGACCTAACCCACCTTATTACATTTTCTGACAATAAAAACAAAGTAAATCCGATTCAGCAATGAAAAACAGCGGGTTTATTGTTGTTTTCAAGGCAGTAAGAAGAAAAACTTCAAAAATACGGCGACAAATACCTGACAAATTTCTTCACCAGAGAGTAATTGTTATATCTCTGAAATCTAAGGCAGTTACTATTAATTTGTTCTCCATCATAACGTTATCGTTAGTGTTGACACATCTGCAATAGTTGGAGACTCGCACAATCAAGCGTCGCAACGCATGATCGTAAATATGATATTTTTACATGTGTAAACACCAGGAAATAGTTTTCACAAGTAATAATATAAAAAAAATATGAAACTTTGTGGCAAATACATTTCAATATTTCAGATTTAAATATATAAGAAAATGTAATGCAACTCGATACAAAGACAGTTCATTTGCCCAATAAGTGAATTGGTACCAGTTGCTGTTAATACTTCATGAACACATGTTAATTATTTATTGGGAATCAATTCTTGCAAAATATTTCACAGACATAACAAATTGTAAATTCATTTTTATTTTCAATAATGTCAACATGATCTTCTGATAAAACATATATAACGGTTACTTCAGTTGGGTTTTCTTGTCTTCGTTCGAAACAGCAGGTTTCATAAGATTATAAGCGATACGGCAATTGCAATTGAAAATGTATTTGCATTAATAACATTGGCCAGTTACATAACAAAATGATCCTTATACCAATATTGCAACCTTTAACGTCAATTAAATAAACTCTCCTACTAAAATTAATATAAAGGAAATAATAAGAAAGACATCATCCAAATAAAATCAAGACTCACCTATGGCTGCCACTTGTAAAAGTACTCCAGTTATCAGCATTGCCCTTAAAATACGTGCATGAGATGGGTGGGTGGGGCGGCTAATGGCTCCAAGGAGTCCAGGCACCAAAGCTACTTGAAAACAAACTAGTACGCTGGCAATGGGATTAAGACTCGGAAGGACCATGAACACAAATACGCAAAGTGCCAAAGAATGTAATGTCTCCAAAATTATCACCTGCAAATAAATATTAACAACGAAAAAGTGGCATTGGTAGAAGCACTTGGTTTTTTAACAGCAACATCAGCAATCATTTGTTTGATGTACACAATAAATATGTATTGATCCAAAATAATTTGTTTTAGGGAAATAATGACGAATCGTTATTACATTATCATCGGCACATACACTAAGTTCTCACACCGTTCCTTGGTTGCAATCAATCTTTTAAAAGTGTCTCGGAATAATGCGATCACTTCAGCATGTTCGTCCAAAGGCTACCACACCAAAAACTTTCGGACAAACATTCACGAATCATAGCGGAATAATTAATCGAGGATGTTAATTGGGCGTCTCTTACGTTCTTTCTAGGTTCTACGCGTTCTCCTGTTTGACTGATGAAACGTGGTCAGATGCACACGAAATCAACATAGTATACGCAACGAGTAGATGGAAAATACACGTTTGGGCCAAACGTGTTGGATCTGAAACTGTTTTTTTTCTTCAACAAACCGCCCAAGCCAACCCGAAACATTGCCCTACCCTCACCCCAGACCAATCACTAGAAACGGGATAGGGTATCAAATTTAAAAAGGTGGATTCATTTAATACTTTTATTTTCTCTGTGCATACACCTATGCTAGACATTATTTTTCCAGGTCAAATAAAATGTTCTAGGCTTAAACCAAAAGTAATAAAAAGGTGTGTGGACAAACCGTCTTAGTTACTATTGTGATATGCATATGACATTTTATAAAAAGGATGTAGCGTCTATCCATGTAGGACGAGTGGTATTTAAATATAGACTCGTAACTGGATATGTGTGAATAGTGGTAATACATAGGCGAAAACAACTAAAGAGAAGAAAACAAAGTAAAGATGCGCCAGAATTTAAATGTTTCTGTAAAGCAAAGCTTAATTTTGGGACTTCGGGTGTCCTAATTAAATAGTAGCATGGTTTGGTCAAACTTTTTTTTTGAACTTTTCTGAATTATGTAAATCCTAACATAAACTGCGCCCAATCTTCAACGCCTCGCTTGAAGAGCAGCTTCAAAGATGGCAGATATCCTGAAGTGAATGTTTTAACGCGCTTGATGAATGACGAGTGGGGAACATCATCCGGCCTGACAACCTGTTCCCGCTCATCATCCTTTGTTAAGTGGTCATCAGAACTGATAATTGTATGAACGACTATGATGTAATAGTGCCAAATAAATATTTGCTCGAAATGGCCACTTTGGCGTATCCTAAGGCTACAGAGAAGATCATGATGTAGTCGACCTATAGAAGTGAATGACTACACATAAACGGCGGAGAGCTAGTAGTGAACTGGGGGAATTACTACTGCTTTATCAATGGAACGTTCATCTTTGTCACGAATAAAGAAATTTGCCATAAGCTGAAAAATGTTCCTTAAGAAAATGAAGGATCAATTGCACAACATAAAACGGTGATTTTATTATGGAGGCTAACAAAATGACCATGTTGGAGAATATAGCGTCATACCAAGCAGCATTGAAAATACATGACATTATCATTGGCGCGGATAGAGTTTATTGACAACCTTCAGTTTATGAACAACATCCCTAATAAACGGAATGACATGATGTATAAGGGGGCGTTTCACGAGATATGACATGATACGGAGCACAACATTTAACTTCCGGTTTGTCAAAGGCTCCTGCCCATACAAATACACGCACAACTGTGAGTGGTTCAAGGAAACACAGTTTCCGTCGACATGGCCGTTTTCAGCTAGATTTTCCAAGTCGGAATAACAGAACGAGAATCAACACGCGCAAAGTGTTTTGTAAGACTCAAGGCTATCGGAACCTGGCATACTATCATGATCTCTACCTTGTACTTCTGCAAACTTGTTTGAGACAAATGCGAGTGTTAACGGTGGCACCCCTTTTTATTATACCAAAGACAACAATTAAGCCGTTGTCATGATATTAACAGGAATTATACCCTTATTCCATGATCATGTCCTTTGCGCAAGGTTTGCTGCTAGGACCGGAAGGTTCGTTGCTGCCTCTTGGCCGCCAAAGTCGACCAGTTCTATTATTAACAGGCGTGTGACTATCATGTTGTACCCAGCCACTGAGTTGCCAAGTAACTGGCACAGCAGGTCCCTCAGGTCTTTGCCGTATGGAGACGCAAAAAATGTCCACTGTTATTTGCTTATGCCGTATGGAAGGACGTATACCCCAATGTCAACCGGGCTGGGGCAAACAGACACGGAATAAAACGTACGTAAAACTAGCTGCCAAAACTATCCTTGGTTTTAATCTAAATGACATGAATAACTTCCTGACATACTAAACTGATCGTGACCCATATAACAAAGTTCACTCGACTTTGCCGAACTTCATCGTGTTACGTGCTGTTCTTGAGAACAGTTTGTCTTCGATATTCTTCCATTTGATTCAAAGTTGCTCGCACATATCGGCTGTGTCATATAGTTCATCCCGATCCAATCTTCATCCTGCACACACGTCGCGGTTGGTGACCAATTCGAAGATATGAGGTCTCTCTTAGAATTGGTTTAGTTAACGATGCCACCAATGCTACATTCAGTGCCGCTATTATTGGCGACAATACAATCGACGAGGTGCAGGCTCTGACAATGTATGTGCTGTTGTCGAATCCTCTGGTTGAACCAGTTATTGCGTGTTTTGGCTCTTACAAAGCGTATCAATAAACGAGTGAAGAAGACAGCAAGCTGTTACAATGAAACAAATAATTTTTTTCCGTAGAGAAACAAGGTAAAATGAGGAGAAAACAAACTTACGGTTTTACCAGTCAAATCCAACAATTATCCACAAATTAAACAAGAAGTAATAAAATGTCCTAATGAAACTGTGTTCGAATCATGATGAAATCAACAACTGAAAGGTGATGACGTATGATGTGACCAGCGTCGTACTGATGTGTCAAAAATTATTTGGTAAATTATACAAAATAATATTTCAGTTGGACTTTTTTAAAAATCCTATATAAATTTCGATAAATGTCCTTGTACAAGAATACATTTAGAACACTAGTATTTCCAGGAAAAAGAAGATCTTTTCTTAAAAATAATTTGAAGAAAATAGAACAATTAACCCCAAAACTGATCACAACATGAAACTCTTTATCTTCTCAAGTGTTAAGGCATTACTGACTATTTTTTCTCAAAACCTCAATAATAAATCTCGCTACAACGCAACACAGATGCCCGGATATGGGTCGATCCACTGGGAAACACCAATCGATATATGCTATTGGTCAAGTACTCCAAGAATGGCATCAACTCTACTTTGTAAATCGTACTCTGAGAAATATATATAAATCATATGGCAACTACGCAATATGTTGTTTTGTTTAAATCGCAAAGATATTCTCTAGACAAAATCATAGCATGAATCTTCATTCGTATCATAATCTTTCATAAATTATTACATACATGCACACATACATACATACATACATACATACATACATACATACATACATACATACATACATACATACATACATACATACATACATACATACTTATGTTTACCATAACAAATCCGTTCCAGCCAGGATTGGAGCTTTTGTTTTTGAAAATAAGTTTCCATCCGCATGACAAGGTTGTGAAGAAATACGGAGCCGAAATAATTAACACCATGGCCCATATCCACTGGACGTTTGTTGTATCTGTAGGATAGCTGAAGTTAAAACAATAAATACAAGGTCAAAATCCAGGATAACATTTTTATTTAAATATATATTGCCGATAATTTTGTTGAAACAAATGAAATGAGACTACCAATAAATTTTATAATGCAATTTTACTTCTAAATATTGAGGTGTAATTGTATAAGACAAAACATAATAATTAATTAATATAAATAAATGAACGTGCATGGAATTCGCCTTGAAACTCTTAAACAAGGACACAAAATACCAATTGGCTGGATGAAATTTGTTGAAATTCATAAACACAGTGTCTTTCAAACATCACTCACCTAATGGAGTAATTTGAAGATTTTTGAAACCAAAATGGAATAGTGTCGTTCGTGTCATTCCTTGGTGGAAATAAATTTGATGTAATCAGAACGAGGCAGACCTTGGATACCACCGCCGTCGTTAGGACGAAAAGGAACAGGAAAATGCACACAGTAATCTTGACAGTGACATAGACGCCACGCAACATACGGTCGTTCGAAACGGTTACGTGTTCTTCTGCGCGTGTGTCACGCATGATGTCCCAATAAAATTGTTTCTGCCTGAAAATAATAATAATAATAATAACAATAATAACAGCAACAACAACAACAGCAAAAATAATAATAATAATAATAATAAAGAAAAACAATAAAAATAATAACAATAATAATACCAACAACAGCAACAATAATAATAAAATAATAACAATAACAATAACAGCAATATAAACATTAAAAGTAATAGTAATTAGAGTTCATCCTTTGTGATAACATGAAGTCGTTTTAACCCAGCATGAAAAACAAATATAAAGTGAAGTAATAATGGTAGTCTGTAAATAATAATAATAATAATAATAATAATAATAATAATAATAATAATAATATCATTATTATTAATCTTCCTCTTCTTCTTCTTCTTCTTCTTCTTATTATTATTATTATTATTATTATTATTATTATTATTATCAAATATAAAGGCTGAATTTTTAATGGCTTAGCTGGAAAGGGCGAAAAGGGGGATAACTGTAATTCTTCTTCCTGGTCTAAGCCGGCCAGCTTTGAAACAACGTTTCTTTTTCACTTCCGTTTACATTTAAGTAATGATGAATCTAGTTCCAGCTCGTTAAGTCTTGAGCACAATGTAGTATGAAGAGCCAAGGAGTGGTCATTTTAAGCAATTAATGTGGGTCCATCATAGCATAAACAGCTGACTGGCGATCACGTAATGGCGGTTTATTCAAAAACAAAGGACGTCTTAACAGTGGAACAAGACAGCTGAGAAATTGTTTAGTTGTTCTCGTTTTCCAAAACAAGGAGATGAAGAAACACATACGAACTGAACAGCCAATGCATGATGAAACACAAAAATGTAGTCGAAGACAAACAACAAGCACAAATATCATGAGAGACAGCACAAAAACAGAAGATCTGCGTCAAGCTGGTTAAGCGACAGCAGCCATCTTTCCGGAAAGTCCAAGGCTGGCACTGGTCTAATCGGAAGTGACGGATCGTGATGATGCTAGTGTTTAATTTTAAGTCAGTATTATATATGAAAAGTGCAAAGTGTTGGGCCTTTGTAATGACTCGATTACACCAAGTGAAAAAGCTTGAAAGCTATTTACGCCTTTTCAGTTGCTCACGTGACATCTTGTCGACGCGTAATTATAATCTAACAGTTAAAATGAAACACTCTTTTGTGAATATTAGACTCGCAAAATTACTATATATATATATATATATATATATATATATATATATATATATATGTATGTATGTATCTATGTATGTATGTATGTATGTATGTATGTATGTATGTATGTGTGTGTGTGTGTGTGTGTGTGTGTGTGTGTGTGCGTGCGTGCGTGCGTGTATGTATATGTGTGTATGTATGTATATATGTGTATGTGTATGTATGTATGTATGTATGTATGTATGTATGTATGTATGTATGTATGTATGTATGTATGTATGTATGTATGTATGTATGTATGTATGTATGTATGTATGAATGTATGTACGAGTATCAATATTTAACAATAGTTGGATTAAGTATGGTATTAGAACTAGTATCCGCATTTAATAGACAAAGATAAATCAGGTAAGAGATTTGGGCTAGTCAATATTTTACAGGTAGAGATAGATGTATAATGTAAGGGGTTTTCATGAGCGGCAATATTAATTTGATTGCATGAGGATTTTACGGCACACCTGCACCATAAGCTTACCTAGCGTCACAGGTAAAGGTTCTATGATAACATGGTATTATGAAAAAGATTTATTTCCAACAAGCGATAAGATTATAAAACAAACAATGATGATATGGTGAAAATATAGAAAACGTCCCTATCAATTGGGACTGTAAATGCTATTTATAATAAATAATAATTACATAATAAAAGATATATTCGGGCGAATAACATTATATATTAAAAGCGTAAAGTAAATATGATTGCATCCACGCTTTATCTTGGAATAACTCACTTTTTTTCAAGCACTGTAAAGTGCAAGTCACACTTAACGTGTCAAGAAGTGTACTTCCAGTATTAAACATTGCAGAAACTATCTTGTGTAGGTTATGTGTTTCATGGTCAAAGCTTCGTTGCAACAACCTAAGGTACATCTTCCAGGAGTGGGTTATATAAATATATACACAATTCTATCGAGTGAAATATGTCTTATGTATGGTAGTTGTACTAACGTCAATATGTAATAAAGGGAGATATATAAAGTAAGGTACCTCTACAAGCGTCAATAGTCAATAGAAAGAGATTGGTGGATTATGTTAGGTATTTGTACTAGTGTCAACATTAAAAGAAGCCATACCTTTGTTACGAAATGCCCGATATGGCCTAGTTAGACCGCCATACTTTTTATTTATTAAATAAGCTGTCTTGTTTCGCGCACCATAATATTTTTATAAATATAATGTTTCGTTGTATCGCGTGCCTTTATTGCTTACGCAGCACGTGCGAGTTATATATTAATGCGCACGACTAAAAATCTTGAAGGGCACAACCACTATAGAGAGAAGCTCTAAATGTATTCAGCTGTCGGGACAGGTGCCATTTTAACTTAGTTTGAGGCAAAGAGTTGGGTGAGTTGTATGTTTTTTTAATCAACTCTTTTCATTGTTTACAATTAATATTCAGTTTCGTGAAACACGTGTGGTGATATCGACTTTGTAATACCAGTAGTGTTTGACTACACGTATTTTGCAATAACAGTAGTGTTTGACTACATGCATTTTTGTAATAACAGTAGTGTTTGACTACATGCATTTTTGTAATAACAGTAGTGTTTGACTACATGCATTTTTGTAATAACAGTAGTGTTTGACTACATGCATTTTTGTAATAACAGTAGTGTTTGACTACATGCATTTTGCAATAACGGTATCGTTTGACTATATGAATGTTTGTAATAACAGTAGTATTGTGACTATATGTAAATTGTAATGACAGTAGTGTCTGACTACATGAAGTTTATATGAAATTGGCAACAAATATTTGACTACATGAAGGTTATATGAAGTTTGTAACAAGTATTTCACTACATGTGTTTGATATAGTAGTCAAATCGTTATTTCCTATTTGTTTTATATTCATATATTATATGCCTTCGTGTTTGTTGTTTCTCGTGTCATTAGTCATCCATTGTCATTGTCACTCTCGAACTTATTTGTTATTTCTTAAAACCTTGCCCAGTCTCAAAGGGTCAACTCGATTGCATTACAACCTGATTCTATTTCCAGCATGGAAGCAGACCATTTGGCTGCCGTAGTGTTACCTTGGAAATGAGTTTATTCTTAACGCTACTCTGCACGATAGTAAACTCAAAATGACGCATTTCCGTAAGACACCATAACATCATCCTCATTATAATAAAATGTAGAAAACCATAATGATAAAAAAATCACTTACACATCACCAGCTTCATCAGCTTTAATGTGGGGTCGTTTTACAACAGGTGGGTCTGGTGTCTGTTTCTTTCCATGCTGTTCATCGCTAATTTCTTCCTCACTGGAAGTGACATGTACCACGATGAAAAACAGAAAACTAAGATGGAGATATGGAGAGCGGAGGTTGGGTGCAGGAGGGAGAAAGATAGACACGATGATAAAAAAATTTCTATCAACAGTATTCTTTTCTTTTAACAAATATAAAACATTGTAATAATACAAATAACATTTGTCTGTAATTTCTTTACTGTTTACTTCTATTCCATCACAGTTGTCGAAAACCATTTTCATTCATAAATGTATATATATATATATATATATATATATATATGGTAGAAATCTTGAAGGGCACAGCCACTATAGAGAGAAGCTCTAAAAGTTTCAGTTATCGGCGTAGGTGCCATTTTAACTTAGTTTGAGGCAAAGGGCAAAGAGCTGGGTGAGTTGTATGTTTTTTAATTAACTCTTTTCATTGTTTACAATTAATATTCAGTTTCGTGAAACACGTTCATTGTTGTATTATGTGGTTACGTTATTTTATCATACCTGTAATTCAATTTATTAAGAGGATATGACCTATGCAATTTGGTAGCGAGATGATTATTTGATCTGGTCGTTACTATGACTACATGAAAACATACTATGTATGTTGTACTGTTTTAGCATAACCTATTTTTATTTTAATTGCATACCATTCCTACGTCATATTTCAGGCGGGTTACGTTATCCCATTCGTAACTGTCAGAAGTAGTTACAATTAAAGCAGTTACAATTAAAGCAGACTATTGTTAAAGTTGTTTCCTTTCCATATTCAGCTCGCTGGGTATGAATAGCCGGATGAGCGTGTGAATATTAGGACGTCTGGTGCACAATTACGAGTTTAAACCACCAGTTCAGTGCCGAAGTGTAGGTATAAGTCTGGAGGGTAGAGTGACCGTGCTGGAAAGCAGACCGAGTCAACACGGAGATACACGTGTGGTGATATCGACTTTGTGATACCAGTAGTGTTTGACTACACGTATTTTGCAATAACAGTAGTGTTTGACTACATGCATTTTTGTAAAAACAGTAGTGCTTGACTACATACATTTTGCAATAACGGTATCGTTTGACTATATGCATGTTTGTAATAACAGTAGTATTGTGACTACATGTAAATTGTAATGACAGTAGTGTCTGACTACATGAAGTTTATATGAAATTGGCAACAAGTATTTGACTACATGAAGTTTATATGAACTTGGTAACAAGTATTTCACTACATGTGTTTGATATACATGTAGTAGTTTGTCTGACTACATGAAGTTTATATGAAATTGGCAACAAGTATTTGACTACATGAAGTTTATATGAAGTTTGTAACAAGTATATCACTACATGTGTTTGATATAGTAGTCAAATCGTTATTTCCTATTTGTTTTATATTCATATATTATATGCCTTCGTGTTTGTTGTTTCTCGTGTCATTAGTCATACATTGTCATTGTCACTCTCGAACTTATTTGTTATTTCTTAAAACCTTGCCCAGTCTCAAAGGGTCAGCTCGATTGTGTTACAACATGCTTCTATTCCCAGAATGGAAGCAGACCATTTGGCTGCCGTAGTGTTACCTTGGAAATGAGTTTATTCTTAACGCTACTCGGCACGATAGTAAATTCAAAATGATGCATTTCCTTAAGACACCATAACATCATCCTCATTATAATAAAATATAGAAAACCATAATGATAAAAAAATCACTTACACATCACCAGCTTCATCAGCTTTAATGTGGGGTCGTTTTACAACAGGTGGGTCTGGTGTCTGTTTCTTTCCATTCTGTTCATCGCTAATTTCTTCCTCACTGGAAGTGATATGTACCACGATGAAAAACAGAAAACTAAGATGGAGATATGGAGAGCGGAGGTTGGGTGCAGGAGGGAGAAAGATAGACACGATGATAAAAAATTTCTATAAACAGTATTCTTTTCTTTTAACAAATATAAAACATTGTAATAATACAAATAACAATTGTCTGTAATTTCTTTACTGTTTACTTGTATTCCATCACAGTTGTCGAAAACCATTTTTATTCATAAATGTAATATACCACAGTTATATAAAACAATTTTCAAGAATATATATAAAACTGTTTCAGTTAGCAAGTTTCATGTATGAATTTATTAGAGCAATGTATTTTCGGAAGCATCAAGGAAATGCAAAAAGACTAAAATTGGCTAAATAAATAAGATACATTGATACGTTATGATACTTTTGCTCGTGAAAGATTTAATTTATAATAGAGAACAAATCTGACAGACCTTTGGGCAGCCTCTTCGGCTTTTCTAGTATCATCGGAGTGAGTAATTATTGTCTGTCTTTCATAGTTACCTCCATCCTCCGTTGAGATTCCCTTAAATAATAGGAAATCTTTTTAAAATATTATTTTCTTCAAAACTTTTGCATTACACTAATTACAGTCCGTCCCCCCCCCCCTTAACAGTATTGTTTATTCTTTCTGGCATCATACTATTTCATGCTGCTAGCATATAGACAACTAATATATTGCTATAAAAATAAACACAGTTATGATTTAATGGCTACCGGAAGTAAGGATCATTAAAATATCAAGCGTGTGTCAAATGTGTTTCCGTGTGTGTAGATAGGAGATAGAGGCGGAATCATGTTTAAGATAGGCAATTCGTTTTGGCTAAAATGACAACACTAATCTGGTATAATGTTGCAAATGCAATATATTTATATATTTACTGGAAACCTCACTCTTTTCTTGACTTTAAATTGCAATATCGTTCTTATATATATATATATATATATATATATATATATATATATATATATATATATATATATATATATATATATATATATATATATAATCAAAGACTTGTACAACGGTAGTAGCAGCTGACTCGCTTAGATTTCATGATTAAGAGCTTAGTGTTAGAATTGGTTGGTTTCATGGCGTTAACATGCTGTGACTGGTTGAGACCTGATATTTCATGTCTGCTTCATAATGCCCGACATCACTATCAACTGCCACACTACATACACGTTCGTGTTGTACCTAAAATTACTAAAGCGACGTTAATAATATAAATCAGACACGCACATCCCCTTTATGCATGTAGTATTGTTTTATGTGGTAGTAGTGGATTTTAAAATGACGGTTTCTTAAACACAAAAATAATTTGTTGATATTTTATCACGACTAAACTTGTGATAGTCTTACCTCTGTTTGCTCCATTTTCTCCACGTGACTTCTGGTTTAAATTCTTAAGGTACAAGTAGGACCTTTCCTTAGACTTCTCAAGTCTTACAAGAAAAGAAACATAACTTTACCATGCAACCTCTTTCAGCTGTGATCTGTTCATACGATATACTTGATATTGAGTTTTAGTCGTGACTATCCTCTGTAAATATGAAGTATAAATGCCGATATAAATATGTCAAGGTGAAGTAAACTCACGCGTGATAAGAAATATGCATAGTATGGTTTCCAAGAATCACTGACATATTTTGTCTAAGATATAAATTTACATATACACATATATTAACAATATATTGATACAACAAAATTTTTCAATCATTTTATATTGCACGTGGCAAACAAGAGTCTCATGACGCTTGTCATTCTGGCTATATAAGACTTGTATTCAAACGCTTGTTAGCTTCCTTTGTCTGTTACGTTGAAGACTTGAACAGTGTTTCCAGGAGGCGTAAGACATTTATCCAAACGTTTGGTAGCTCCGTGTGCCTGTCTATTTTGAAGACTTTACCAGTGTTTTAGGCAAAACATACGTTGGGTAATAGATATGAAATATAATATTTTTGTGCCATAATCTTAAAAATCAAAATGGCAAATCGATGGTCTAGCGCTGCTTGGGTTTATTGTGAAAATCGTTAAAATTAATTCCGAACTGAGACTGAAATACAAGAAATAAATTGTGACCTGTACATTTTCCTGGTATTTACAGTTTGGATCCTTACATCTCTAAACGGCGCAAAATCTCATTCGTTCGATTTATGACTGAACAATTAATTGATTCAAGCTGTAGCATAGACTTTGTTTACTTTAAGATAAAATTTGCAACATTTTCTGGAACTTACCGAATATCAGTACCGCAAATATGAAAATGATTATTATCGATCTACCGATAAAAAAAAATTCAGTTTTGCGAAATAGCTATTTTAAACAGATTTTTGTCAGAACCGCTAGAAACATTTTATATATGTTTTCAGATTACCATCTAGGTACAGACAATATTGTTAATGTTAGTACGATCTCAACGTCTGTGAGTTAGTACGATCTCAACGTCTGTGAGTTAGTACGATCTCAACGTCTGTGAGTTAGTACGATCTCAACGTCTGTGAGTTAGTACGATCTCAACGTCTGTGAGTTAGTACGATCTCAACGTCTGTGAGTTAGTACGATCTCAACGTCTGTGAGTTAGTACGATCTCAACGTCTGTGAGTTAGTACGATCTCAACGTCTGTGAGTTAGTACGATCTCAACGTCTGTGAGTTAGTACGATCTCAACGTCTGTGAGTTAGTACGATCTCAACGTCTGTGATTTTAATTACAATATTTTAATTCGTGTTAAATCTTGCATTAAAACTACGGTTTGATGGCAGAGTGCAATCTGTTTCGGTACAAAACACATTCTACCCGAATCTCGATTATCACAAGCTTTCAGGCTGCAATCAACACGCATTTATCCATGTATTTCAGACATAAATATTTTGAATGAAATTAAAATATTCATTTAAACTACTTTATTCCGACATGTAATCGGATCGCTTCTTACAAAATACTTACCACTTGTCTATGAGTGTAACAGGCATACAATATTGTAGGAGTGGTACTGAATATCGAATAGCAAGAGATCATCAAACTACAGTCGCTACCAATTTACCAACTTGGATTCCTCATTTGGAGAACTAAGTCTAAAAAGCTATTACTTGAAACTTACAAGATGGTTGTTTGGGTGTATTTCTTTTGGCCGCCTTCTTATGGATAACATAAATAACATAAATGTATTATAAAGGCTTAGTAGTAACGACACTTGGTAAGCTCAGTTCATCAGTTCATTCTAAAAGAGAGAGAGACACACAGAGACAGACAGATAGACAGACAGACGGAGATATAGACAGAGAGAATTAAAAAAATGAAATTGGCCTAAATATGAAAATAAAATTCTTAATATCAGACACACGAATACATAATAATAATTATATATGTATATATATATATATATATATATATATATATATATATATATATATATATATATATATATATATATATATATATATATATATATATATATATATATATATATATATATATATATATATATATAATTTCTTTTGATATTGTTACATTTGACTTCGATAAAACACGACTCTTCTTCATCTGGACTGCATCGATTCTTTGGTATTTAAATGGCGGTAAAAGGAGGATGGTAACGATCTGGGAATTGAAAGATTTGACTGACTAGTAAAGCTAACTAACGCCACAAAACAAGGCTAGATGATACAATTTTATGCATGAAATATATGTATTACCATCCCGCGACAATAGCACAAAAAACACATTGATATATGCGATAATATATGAAGGTTTCCCATCGGTCTCGATGTCAAATGGTATCAAGGATAATTATACAATTAAAGTAAAATTAAGGTAAATAAGAGTATACATATTAGTTAAAATACTCAAACGATACAAGAGTGTTAAGGTAAATAAGAGCATACATATTAGTTAAAATACTCAAACGATACAAGAGTATTAAGGTAAACAAGAGTATACATATTAGTTAAAATACTCGAACGATACAAGAGTGTTAAGGTAAACAAGAGTATACATATTAGTTAAAATACTCAAACGATACAAGAGTGTTAAGGTAAATAAGAGTATACATGTTAGTTAAAATACTCAAACGATACAAGAGTATTAAGGTAAATAAGAGTATACATATTAGTTAAAATACTCGAACGATACAAGAGTGTTAAGGTAAACAAGAGTATACATATTAGTTAAAATACTCAAACGATACAAGAGTGTTAAGGTAAATAAGAGTATACATGTTAGTTAAAATACTCAAACGATACAAGAGTGTTAAGGTAAAGAAGAGTATACATGTTAGTTAAAATACTCGAACGATACAAGAGTGTTAAGGTAAATAAGAGTATACATGTTAGTTAAAATACTCAAACGATACAAGAGTGTTAAGGTAAATAAGAGTATACATGTTAGTTAAAATACTCAAACGATACAAGAGTGTTCAGGTAAAGAAGAGTATACATGTTAGTTAAAATACTCAAACGATACAAGAGTGTTCAGGTAAAGAAGAGTATACATGTTAGTCAAAATACTCAAACGATACAAGAGTGTTAAGGTAAATAAGAGTATACATGTTAGTTAAAATACTCAAACGATACAAGAGTGTTAAGGTAAATAAGAGTATACATATTAGTTAAAATACTCAGACGATACAAGATTGTTAAGGTAAGTGCACATAGCTGAGAACAAATAAGGCAATGCTAGCTTTTAGAAGCTTTCCACTCTCGTTGAGTTTTCTATCAAATATAATTCGGAAACATAAACAAACCATCCAATCCATGGCCACAAAGGTATGCTCTTTCTTAACTTTACACGATTGTCTCTATTGAAGGTAGTGCTTGAAAATTGTATGTGTCTTACATAATTGGTTTGCACTCAAAAGATAGTCTAAACAGTCGAGTTTGTTTGTATCTGTTTCAAATTTACTATCGACCAAGACTCAAGTAGAGTCATAAATGTAAACCAACTTTAGGATTTAGGAAATAAGTTCAACAGAGAAACAGCCGACGTAAGCCCATTTAGTTAAAGCAATAAAACAAATCTAGAAAAAGCACTGAAGAAACGTTTTGGTCAGTGTAAAAACGAAAGATAGAGACAAACATACTCTGGAATCGATGGTACATTAGAAGATTTTAAAAAGACGGCAGTAATGAAACAGACCATTGATTTAATGGCACTCCAACGTAGGATTAAATATTTACTTTAGGACTGTGATCAGTACTTTGCGAGTATACAAAACAAATGTCATTGAAAGCAAACCGATTTAACTAAATTATTTCGTCGTAATAAAAAAAATGTTTAGAGTACTGACAAAATGCCCTTGCGTATTATATTAATTTTCCCTGTGCCTTGATTAAGTACTATCTTATAAACTCTCTCCAGCACACACCCCTCCCCAATTCATTTCCTTCTATGAAATACAAGTTTTATCTAGTTTATGTTATTACGATTGTATGTCCTTAAATTATGCAACAGAAATAAGTGAAAACCACACATTTAATAAAACTTTAAACAGAAAGAGAATCCCCTAAAATACGAAGTGATCTTTAAAACTAATGTGAAATAAATACTCATTAGTCCTAAAAGCTTTATGACATGTTACAGTTGTGTTCTATCAGGGTCAGGTGTTATAACAAGCCAATAGCTTTGATGTATCACAATGAAATCCACAATGTCCACAAATGAATTTACAACATTCCAGAATAGGATTGTACCAATGAGCATTTTATAATTTCAATGGCTAATTTTAATTAAAAGAATATAATAGCATATCAACAAAACACAAACAAAATTGACTCCATTGTGACTAATATTAAGTTGTTGAAATAGTAATTCGGAACTAAACAGCATTGTATAAATAGCCACATTTTCTATGTCGCATTACTCATTATTCCGAACATTTCTGTTTACTTTCATTTTACCAAGATACTTTTAAACAGGCAGGTAGACCATGTTTTCCGAAAGGGAGTACCAATGTTCTGAATTCAAACTCACATACCTCCATAAATAATAGTTTTAATATATAATCTACAATCAAATATCAAGATCTTGGGGAGTTCATACATTCATCACGTAACCGACAAAAGGGTCCACAACAGTATAAATTTTGTCATTGGACAAAACGAAAAAAACTTCTCGACAACCTTGATAGAGCAAAAAAAAAAAAACGCAAATTGAAGTGGTATGGTCATACCTCACGATCTGGGCTGGCAAAAACAATCTGGCAATTCATTGTGAGAGGTTGTGAAAAAATAGACACACATAAAAGAGGTGAAAAGACAATACTAAATACGGGACAGGTATAGTGTTTCGGGATTACCAAAATGCAGTCCATAACAAAGAAAAATGAAGAGAATTGGTGGTGACGTCATCTGTTTTGTCCCAATGACTTCTTGGGTTACATGATGATGATGATGATGATGATGATGATGATGATGATGATGGTATTAAAGAATTAACTAATTTTATGTTGCTTACAAAATAGCAAAAACTTACAATATTACTCACGTAGGCCCAACTCCTACTCTCAGTTACGTACGAAGGGCAATTACATACTAGAATTTACACATCATATAATCATCGATATAAACCAACGCACAATACAATATATATATATATATATATATATATATATATATATATATATATATATATATATATATATATATATATATATGTATATATATATATATATATATATATATATATATATATGTATATATATATATATATATATATATGTATATGTATATGTATATGTATATGTATATGTATATGTATATATATATATATATATATATATATATATATATATATATATATATATAATATAATATAATATAATATAATATAATATAATATAATATAATATAATATAATATAATATAATATAATATAATATAATATAATATAATATAATATAATATAATATAATATAATATAATATAATAAATATGTAAATTGCATCACTGGTACTTTTATTTTTTATTTTCACTATTGAAAAGTTTCACTATTTCTATACTTTGTTTTTCTCAAAACGAAATTACATCTGATTGGTAAATGAAAGCTCTGAAAAGTATATCTCGAATTTAGTATATCTATACTCTCTCCAACATAAAAATCGGCATAACAGATTTTTATATTATGTGTTACTACTATTTATTTAATCTTCAACCCAGACAATTTGGACGTACACGTAAGACGCAACTACTTGCAACGGAACCAGTGAAAATATCTTCATTCCTTTGGAAAAGACACTAAATATTTACAACAATGCAAGATGGCGTTATACTGAGGCGGTGAGACTGATAATGATGATGATAATGATGATGATGATAATAATGATGATATATGGGTACAGCTTACAAAACTTTTTCAAGTCATTTAATGTCATAAAATTGCGACAAGAGGGTTTAAACAGAATGCATAAGGGGACCTTAACAAAATTCGCAATAAACTCATGTCTGATTTAGATTAAAACAAAGTCCCTAAATATAATATTGGCATTGAAGTAACTAAACCTATATAGTGCTTGTCCACTAGAATGATGAAAGCATAGCAAAGTGTTGGCAGCTTTGATAATCAGGGTTCAGATGTTATATTGGATGCTGTAGAATACGAATATAACCGTACCGATTGCTGTGGCCTTTTGGATAAAGTTTAATGTACCTTCTGTATATGCCCGATCTTAAAACCGATAACATCCTTCAGAATGCTCGGGGAATTTTCAAGCAACTCTGCTACTGATGTCAAACGTTGTTATAAATAATCGTTAGTACGACATCCTGGACTCTGAATATCAATTTTAACACGTGAAACGATCAAGGTCTTTAGGTATACGACAATTCTTAAGAAATGTGAGTTTAAAGCGGTACTCCCACGAGGTAGCAAATTTCAATGGAGATAATAATTGAGCTGAATCCGTGTATATTTATTAGTCAGTTCCTGTAGGAATTCTCCTTTGATTCTAAACGAGGCATGGTAACTGAACTAGGCATATTATGACTAAACCGAGGCAATGCGTGTGAACCCTCAAATCTTTGGGAAATATAAAGATTCCTTAAAGAAATGTTTGTGGATGGACAGTCCCACGTCACTATTTGAGTACTTCTTGGATATATCAAATACTGAAACTGATTGTTTTTATCTGAGTTAAATCCATTCAAACATAACAACAAGCAGAAGTAGACAAACATAACTATTTCATATTTCACTGAGAACAAATACATTTTAAAATTCCTGAAGTTAATGAATGCATCATATGTTTCTTTAAAGTATGAATTACTAAATCTTTGCTATATCGAGAACCTTTACAATGCTTGGAAACGAATTCTTCGAGTAAGTTTTAGAAACAAATCAACTAAATTCGGCATTATTGTCTTCTCTAGTGACTTAAAACCGCATCCGTCTTCATGGAAAACAGTCACTACATCTTTTGATCCACATATCTTGTCATAAATGTACATGCGATAACATTATGACGTTATCTTCACATGTGGTTATTTAATTCACGTATTGGAATTTAAGTGACAGCTCGACGACTTCTGACTAATCTCCGACCACCCACGTTATTGTGATAGTCATCAGGGTATGCACTGAGCAAATGTCATTATCTCTTGCTCAATGTATGGCCATTGATAACTTTAATCACTGTAATTTATATCATATTATTATACGTTCATTGATCGTATTGAAACAAAAACATTCCATTTCTTTCAGGTGAGACGTAGTCACACAAATTGCCAATATCCTGTTCCAATTCGGTATCTGAGTTACCCTCTATAATCGTACTCCAGACTAACTTGGTGACGGTATCTATATTATTACGAGTAAATATAAATTTAGGCTATCGCACATTATTCATTCCGCTACTGAAAGGTTTAATTTATTCTCGCGCTGAACTGAAATTATTCTAAGCAACTGGACTTTCCAAACTTTAACGAGGTCTTAAAAACTGTTTTTGTCCTGATCTGCAAGGTTACCTTTTGTGAGATTGTATAGTTATGGAAGTCGGTCATTTAAAATGGTAAACCACATCCATTCAATATTGTATGGAATCTATTAATAATTTTTCCTTTCTTTCTTCATTACGATTTCCAGCAATTGCAGTGGTCAGACTTGTTTAATTTCTTCTGATTATACCTGTATGATCCGAAAACTAAGGAATATAAATTTAGCGCCACCTACTGGCATTCTTTTCTCTACATTAGGATAGAATAAAATGCAAACTATGCGCAAGTGGCGCTGACATAATGTTAGATTTCATCACTAACGACGGCAATACCATCATATAATGTTTACATGTATAATAAAAAAAATGATGAAAATAAAGCAGCAACAAATCTCAGAATATACCTTTTGCATGTATTCGAGCATTGTTAATTAAACAAGGTTAAAATAGCCCATTTTGTACATGTTTAAAAAAATTCTTATTTAGTATTTAATATATATAAGTTATCAACCTAGAGTTTTACGTTCACTGAAATAAAAAAGGCTGACCAAGCTTAAATTATACGCTTCATTTATCATCCATTTTGCACAGAGTGGCTTCGGTTCAGTGAACATAATTAAAAATCAATCCTTAAATTATCAGCAAAAACCATTCATACATATAATGAAGAGCCGAATACGTAATTGATTATAGAAAATTCTTACCTTTTCTTTAAGGTCTCCTTTGACTTCCGTTTTCTAATTTTCTCTGGCTATTCTGATAACGAAGACTGGATTACATACATTTTGTGCAATGCTTAATTCTGTCTTATACGTTTATGGACAAAGAAACAAGATTAAATTCAGGATGTGAACAATTTTTGCTTTGGTTTCCTTATCAAGTATCAATAGCTACTATTTATTCAATCTAGTTCAAGTCTGTGCTTGAATATTGTAATTTATGGGATATTCACATGTGCCATTAATATGGCCCAGGTACAAGTTAAAACATATCAAATCGATTTTGTACCGTGCACAACGTACCGAAAATGCAGCATAGACGCATTTCCGTAAACTTTGCATTCGAATACAGATAAATTGAATATTTAGTTATCATTACCTTTGCCGATCAAACCAAATAGCACCAGTTAGATATTTTGTTGGGCATTTGATCATGCTTTTTATTAAATATAAGTATGACTGGTGAGCGGATCTGGAAATATCAGTGATAAGATTAGGAATGATTATATTGGCTGCTGCAACATGACGCAATCATGGCTATAAGGCCAATTGTGTGAATGTGTTAAATGCATGTAGTCATGCCTATATATCAATCAATGAGTGCAAGCTGCATTCAACTTTGACCATTAAGCACGCAATACAACAATGAAGCGCGCGCGATACATGCAGTGTTATGCCACCAATCGCACTATCGGCATACCAAAAGCACTGCAAATTGAAAAAATTATCAGCCTTGGAATAACGACCAATCGCATTTCAATCTCAAAAGTGGGATTCGGATGATTTTGTGTGCCCGTCCATTTGACACAACTGTGTAAGCACAGCTAGTCTCATGGATGCTGGTAGATTTGCTGTATTGAGTATGGTCATTATATGGGAAACTGGTCATTAAGGGAAAATGGTCATTAAGGGAAAATGGTCATTATGGGAAAATGGTCATTAAGGGTAAATGGTCATTATGGGAAAATGGTCATTAAAGGAAAATGGTCATTATGGGAAAATGGTCATTAAGGGAAAATGGTCATTATGGGAAAATGGTCATTAAGGGAAAATGGTCATTATGGGAAAATGGTCATTAAGGGAAAATGGTCATTATATGGGAAAATGGTCATTATGGGAAAATGGTCATTAAGGGCAAATGGTCATTATGGGAAAATGGTCATTATATGGGAAAATGGTCATTATGGGAAAATGGTCATTATATGGGAAAATGGTCATTAAGGGAAAATGGTCATTATGGGAAAATGGTCATTAAAGGAAAATGGTCATTAAGGGAAAATGGTCATTATGGGAAAATGGTCATTAAGGGAAAATGGTCATTATGGGAAAATGGTCATTATGGGAAAATGGTCATTATGGGAAAATGGTCATTAAGGGAAAATGGTCATTAAGGGAAAATGGTCATTATGGGAAAATGGTCATTATGGGAAAATGGTCATTAAGGGAAAATGGTCATTATGGGAAAATGGTCATTATGGGAAAATGGTCATTGTGGGAAAATGGTAATTATGGGAAAATGGTCATTAAGGGAAAATGGTCATTATGGGAAAATGGTCATTGTGGGAAAATGGTCATTGTGGGAAAATGGTCATTATGGGAAAATGGTCGTTAAGGGAAAATGGTCATTATGGGAAAATGGTCATTAAGGGAAAATGGTCATTATGGGAAAATGGTCATTAAGGGAAAATGGTCATTAAGGGAAAATGGTCGTTATGGGAAAATGGTCATTATGGGAAAATGGTCATTAAGGGAAAATGGTCATTATTATAAATAAATGTGCATCCAAAAATATTTTCTAGAGTTTTTGACATGTTTTTCATTAGAACTGGATATATAATATGTAATATC
Organism: Unio pictorum; assembly: GCA_030141615.1. Taxonomy (NCBI): domain Eukaryota; kingdom Metazoa; phylum Mollusca; class Bivalvia; order Unionida; family Unionidae; genus Unio; species Unio pictorum. Next base: position 13,076,829 of record JARLTB010000377.1, read on the forward strand.
CTATAAAGATCAACTAGTCAAGCAAAATGGGATAATAACGCGTTGTTTTAATCGATTATGATGAAACGTGTTTCACCTACTATCTCTGTGCGAACGATGCGCATATCGACAAAGCATGTTGCTACGTGCGGTTTGTGTCCATTTGTGCTCATTCTTTGCAGTAGATATATATTTTCAGAGCGCAGCTAACCCGTGAGTTGTCAAAGTTTTGTTTTGACAATATTTGCATGTTATGTTCATTACTGAAGATTTTAATTCGACATTGTGTCTATTGTTTTAAAAGTTGTTGATTATTTGAACTTTACAAATTATAACCCATGTGGAATATATATGACATAACAATTTGACACAAATTATTCTCGTTTATTTCGATGATATGATGTACAAGAAGATATCCATCAAGTAAACACTTTGTTATACCATGACTTATACAATTATTATTGCACGTTTTTACTTATTGTTGGAGTCAACTATTCCAACTGCTCTTTTAAATGGAGACATAATTATAGATTCGTCCTCGTATGAGGCGTAGTGGTTAGTTGCGCAAGCGATTGGGTATTTTAACTTTAACAAAGCTTTCACCAATCCTGTAGTTTGAGTTAGAACGATTTCTTGTATACAATTTACAACGGGCTGTCTGATTTCATCGCCACGATCAGATTAATAACTAGAGGCATTGACTTGGATTGATCCGAAACTGTTGAATTGGTATTTTCTTTTTATGCGTACTCAAAGCATATTACACTACTTTACAAATTATACTAAATACAGGGAACTATATCGTTGATGTCCTCATAGGAATAAAGTAGATGCTAGAAATTCTTCAAACTTTCGTACGTAAAATTGTAGTGACGTTTCTTATAATTGCATATTAGTACGTTCATTAATAGGGATGACTTTACAGATGACTGATCTTGTGAAAGGGCAAAATATAACAGAATACATCATTATAATCAATGCTATACTGAACAAAGTCAAATTTAATATTGTTGACTGTTTCACGGGGTCTTCTTAATTATTTGATGTGTAATTGGAATTACAGATGACTACATATTTTTGATTTCACTCATTGGATTCCACGAAGGAGTGCCTTATCTACGCTTGTTTTGGACTATTATAATGAAAGAACATACACGTTATTTCATTTAGCATTAGGAAATTCCTCGGTTAGTCGTGTTAAATTATGGAGCAAAATGTAGTTTCGAGTGTAATACAATCCATATTGCTGAACACGTGTACATTTCATCCGTCAGTGTTACACATAAGGGAGACGTAAGAATGAAGGGCTCTATTACATGAATTGAATCCCTGGCAACAACTGACTACTTCATTATCGAATAAATCACAAACCATGTTAACAACCTAATAAATCTAATACATGTAAGCCTTTCCACTCGGCTTTAGTCCACTCGGTCTTTTTTTAAGGGAGAGTCGAGTGTGCATGCGTGTTCGTATAAATGGTCTTTATGAACACGGTGAAATAGATCGATAACGTGAGTGACATGTCATTTCAACTATGCAGTCTATTTTAGATCGTGTTTGAGGTTGGATATAACTTTCAACTTATCTACAAAGATTTTAAATTTAAACACACCTTTCTCGAAAGCCTTTCAAGAAGTTGATTGCCAAAAATATGTTATATGAAGCAAATACGAGCTACCACAAGCACCCTTGAAACAGTTTAGATATATTTGTAATCAATCCTGTCGTTTCCTTTCTTATTGCATATTAAAACTAGATTTATATTGAACAATGGGCTTCAAGATGATGTTTAAAATGTCTTTTTATTCTTAAAGTTATCGCTAACAAAGAATTTATTTCATTATTGACATATGATTCGATAATGAAGATGTCATGTGTTTTTCATCCTGATGTGCTATACTCGAATTATCAATATGCCGATTTCTGGGTACGGTTGGTAATTTTCTGAGGGGTTCTCTTTTTTCCTTATACTGTGTCCCATCTGACCCTTCCTAGTCCATCTCCAATATGGATTTGACATTTTGGAATTAGCCGCTATAGGTCTGTATCAACATATGCTAACCGTTCGCCAGCGCCCACTGCAAAGTTAAACTATGTTGCATCTAGTCATGTCTGCATGAAATCGTAATAGGATTTTAACCTGAGAAATTTGTTATCGTTATATTTTTTAAACCGATAACAAGAGAGACAAAGTTAGTGCGTCGATGAAATTGATGAATCTGACCTTGTAAAGGTCGCTGTGATAGCGACATGTTTCTCGTCCGAGTTCGTGAAAAGAATATTTTGCGAATTATTGGTAGGGGTCGGCTGGGATTTTATGTTGTTTTGTTTGGGGGTGGGTGCTGGGGGGTGGGGGTGGTAATTATAGCTGATTTACTTAACCTGCATCATCCAAAGCAAGACAATTTATTTTAATATGCAGGATATGTCCTTGTTTTACGATTCTCATAGAGCGATGCGTGCTTAATCAGTACCTGTAAATTAAATTGTGTTATTGAGTTACGGGATAAAAGTATAACGTTCGACGGCCCTTATCAACAAGAAGCAAAGCTATAGTAATGTTCTAAGACGACTCCAAACGTGACTTTTTACACGTGTATTACATTTTATATTACATATTTTAATTCCGTGCATGTAAGGCAGACAATCGACCACGTTTTCAAACGAGTGTAAAGTACTCTCTGTAAAGTAGTATATGTTCTTAATGTATAACACGAAAATGATAATTATTTTAACGGAAACTACCACATGTACGTTTTAGCTTACTAATTTAGAATTGGCAATTTAATTAGTATCTCATTGCTAGAGTATTGGGTAGCCCTGAAAAAGGCTATTTTTGTGGATGGGGATTTTTGAAAATCTTTTATTGTCTAAGATTTTGTCCCCGTCTGGCTGCAGGCTATCCCACTGGATATGGCCTGCTTCTTCGGAAAGAGAAGGAGAACTCTTTCGTAACGAAGACACGGCAAACCACAAATCCTCTGTCTAGCTTCTGTTGTTGCTCTTGCTGCTGTTGCCACTGCTGATCTCTGCTCTCTTTGTTACTTCTGAAGTCTGAACTTCTCCATCCATTATTCTTTATCCTTCTTAATTTACTCTCTGTATAGGTCTTCTATCCGGTGTTCGGTCACTTTCAACATTCTGACATTCTCTTTAGGTTCTGGTATCAGATTTTGCCTGACACGATTTAAATTTACGTAAGAGTTCAGCCTAGCCAGTCTTGAAAACATCTTCGTAGGTGGATGAGTCAATAATTGATGGTCACACTACTACTACTACTTTGTGGTTTATAGTGACCACCGACCACTTATGGTCATTTGGGCCACTTTTATATCTGCCATATCGGCAGACATTTATTGTCCCTCGGGGAGGGGTCGCTACTCCCCCCCCTCGGGCGTTTATGTGCATACTAGTGCACTTTGTTAATTTAGGCGTTCTTCCGAATTACTAAAGAGTAACTATCGGAAGAGTTGGAAGCCCATTGGGTGGGTAGGAATAGTACCCACACACACCCACCCTATCAACCAATCGGATTGTGCAGAAGCACTGGTAGCGAGAGAAAATAGTTTCTCACATTGCTAGTAATTATGGTGAGCCGGTCGAGGAAAAGGCGTAAAAGGTCTCGGATGGCTTGCCAGCACACACACAAAGAGTACGCAAAGAGCAGGACAGCACGCCACGCACGCCGTCCACACCTGAAACGAAAAGGTCGTGTAATATGTCAAATTCAGTCCAGTTGTAGAATGGACAACCTAACTCCCAATAATGTGTTAGCCACCAGTGCAATTCGTCAAATATCTAAGTCGAAGAATTATTATTTATTATCCTATCGTCCGAAATTTGCTAGTACATTAGCGTACATATATAGAATCCCTAACAAATTTAAAGAAATAAATATGTCTAAGCGACATATAATAGTGTAGTCACTGTTAGGTATATTTGGTCATGAATTGTTGGCGGAGGTACCAATGAGGTCAAATGTATCTTTTTAGGGCCACGGTGGTTGTTCAAAAAGGGTTACTCGTAACCAAATGAGAACCCTATAATGGCAGTGATTGAACATAGCCCTTAGAAGGGCTGATATTGTACGTAGAGGTATCTCCCACGTTCGTCCTCTATCTCAACCAGTCTGTGTGCTGTCTTGGTTTCTTCTCTCCGAGTAGGTGGGAAGTCAATGCTGTGAAGTTCAGCAAGGTATTGGGCAGCATCCAGTAGGTGAGATAGGGGCCTCTCCAGGTAGGCCTCCAGGTAGTGGCGCTGAAGGATCTTGCATGCGAATTCCCATTGATGAGCCTGTGGGGGTTCGTCATACAGTGCGCGGTATCCAATGTAGGAGACTGCAGAGATATAGCTTGCCGCTTTCCGCTTATTTGTGACAAGCTTTTGCAGTCCCAGGTCCCTGCACAGCTTTCCCATAAGCTCATCCTTGGTCTTCTTGGGCATCCTCGTCGTTTTCACCGGAGTCTCCCATGCGCCTCCTGGAGTGGTAGTGATAGTGGTGGTAGTATCCCCTCGTTCTTCTTCCAGGTTCACTGCAAAGCCTGGAGATTTAGGTATAGGGTTGGATGAAAATGGCATAGTCATCCCCACCCCTGTTTCCCTTTTCTTTACTTTTTTTACTAGGGGCTAGTGGCGGTGGTGGTGGCAGCGGTTCAGGTGCTGGAATTATTATGGGTTACGTGGCCACATCCTCCGTCTCTGCTCCCGTTGCTTTAAGTAGCACCCGAATTTGATGCGATAACACCGCTATTTGATCTTGAAAGTCCTGAAATTCCGCAGTGGGTCCCGCCAGTATAGTAGTTGGCTCTATCTGGGTCTTGGGGCTCTGTATTGTAGGAACTTCAGGTGGAGGGTGGGTGGACGGCGGCGTGCACCGGTTTCCCGCCGCCGCCGTGGTCGACCTCGTGGTCCTCTATACTTGGTCTCCCCTCTTCTGTCCTTTAATTTTGCTGTTTTTTCCCAAATAAGCAGTAGGGAGGTTCTATTCCCCGCCGCTCTGAGGCTCCAGCTATTTGCCTTGAGCTGCCCAAGGCTGAAAATAGCTCTTAGGGCTTGCTCTGGTACTACTTCCATCGCTAGTGTGGTCTCTGTCGACATGATGTGTGCTGCTTGCTTGCTCACTGCGACTGATGGTCACACTTTTTTTTTTAATATGAATTAAGGTCGCATGCGCAACTATGTGCTTTCGCTGGATGGTCACACTGGATACTGTTTTGCTTTATATGGCGCAAGCGCGGACATGATAGAAAACATCCTTACGATTTTGTTGTGTTGGATCGTTATGATAGTTGATTTTAGAGTGAGGGATAAAGAGAAGTCAAAGATTATGGATATTGATAAAAATTGAAAACAAACGACAAACCCTTTTTGTTTCAAAACACAATATTTTTTATTCAAACAACTAACAATAAACCAACCAACAATTGACATTTAGCAATTAACAAAACATTTTTTACCCCCAAAAATTTTCCAACAATAGAAGTCTACAATTTATATTACGAATCTTCGTAAATTGGTGTACAAGTATTTTTTTTTTTACCCCTTCTGCTACAATAACCTTCTGGGATACGAAATCGTTATGTCCGTAGTCTCACACCCTTGCAGACAGACACACAATAATATGCTCGTTTTCGATCGGAATTAACCTATCAAGGACAAACAAATTACATACGGATTAAACTAATTATAATATATGATACGCGTCAGAATGCTACCACTCAAGTGAAGGGCTTTATGATATACATGTTCTCTAAACACCTAGCCTTATTCTTGACCTCTGAAGCTGAAACATATAATGATATAATGATACTCAATTATGCATGCCACTAGGTTATCTATACCTCTTACACACCGTATAAATATATTACGACATTTATGCATTATATTTCTTATAAATTCTTTCCAGCAAGATTTACTCCCCATTGGTACTTTCCCTATAAAAAGAGAAACTTAAACATACCACTTGCATTATTGTTATTGTTATTGCTACGTGTATTTGATTTGGATCATTTATTTGTTATTTTAATTGTTTGACATTTTAAGTTTAAGATTCATTCATTGGGAGATATTTGTTTTAGAAAGTGGGATGACATATACTCTAAGAATAAATACCAGGTGTTGACCTCATTTCTGACCTGGCTTCAGCGTTGTAAACAAGCTTTTAAAATGATTGGTTGATTCCAAGGACATTATGGAGCTTTGTTATAAACATCTTTCTATTTTTAGTTGGGTCATACGGTTTGTACGAGATCTTTTGAACGTAAATTTGTTCTAAAAGATTCTAGAAGATCATGTGACCCCTTCCTTGTCTACGTAAAACCAGGTATATAAATAATGTTTTGGAGCGGACTATTTAGTAGAAGTTGGGCTGCTAGAATATTAAGTTGTGTCGTTTTGAGTTATTTTAAATTTCCTTGTATTGGAAACTATTTTATTTCGTTTGGATTTTGGATCAAGAGGATTTATTTTGTTATTTATCTGGAAAATAATTGTGCTCATTGAATTTCATAGGACCAGAACTGACTTCATCACGTGACATCGTCTTCCATCTTGGATGCTTCACTAAGATTCGAACTGGGAATTATTTGGACATTTTATTACCAGGACTTTTGCAATTTCACTAGTGGATTATATTTTGAGTTTTTTTGGGATTAATTTTGGGAATTGATTCTTAAAACCGCAAGTTTATTTTACTTTTCTGGAAAATATTTATGCTCAGTAAATTGTTTATTAAGTTTTTCCAAGCTTGTTATTTTCACTCTTTCTATGTTACTGTTTATTCGAGCCTAAGCACGTAACACTATGTAAAGATGTTTCTTCATTTATTTTTTTATTTTTTTATTTTTTACTTTTTTTATTTTTTGGAGCTTTTAAAATAGTCTTTAAATATATTTTTGTATGAAAAACAATGTTTTCGCATTCAACCAAACAAATTTAGTCGAAGATTTTTGATGATGTATAATACGGACCAAACAGGAATTTAATAAAATATGGTTTTTAAATATTTTTTTGTTATTTATAAAGGATTATAATAGCATTCTATTTACTGTTTCATTTTATTTAGTTTTGAAACGATTTCAACATATTTAAATTGTATCATTTATTCTAGAGGATTAAATATTAATCTAATTGGAAGGATACATCTTCGTTTTTCTTTTCTTTTAATATATACTTGATGGTTAGTGAACTTCGTATTTCATTTGTATTAGATTCGTGTTTTTGTGATGATGTTCCATTAGACCCTATAAATACCGTAATTCATCCACATTTTAAACTATATGGTTAAAATTCGTACTTCTTTTAGTCTCATACAACGTTTTACTCAAACAGAATGACTTTTTTTTAATAAGACTACTTTTCAATTAGGACAACTCATGGATGTCATAAAATGTGACCTTGACCTCATGATGATTGTGATATTTGAAAATGATATTAAATGAATTTAGACATGCGGTTTTGCTTACGCAGCCCTGAATTAGCGATTATAACCAAGCTGCTGATATATTTTACCATAAGTGTGTGTGTGTGCGTGTGTGTGTGTGTGTATGAGAGAGAGAGAGAGAGAGAGAGAGAGAGAGAGAGAGAGAGAGAGAGAGAGAGAGAGAGAGTTTGTTTTGTTTGTTTGATTGATTAGGATTTGTAACGTAGCTTTAGCAATTGTTCAGTCATATCGCTACGATATCTGCAGTGTTGCAGTTTATAGTGAAGTCTAGCATGATGTCCCACCCAGTCACATGATCACATTAACACCAGGCCGACCAGTCCTAACACTACCCTTTTAGTGCTGAGCACCACGCGAGGCGTCTGTTAGTACCAATTTTGTAAGTCTTTGCTATGACTCGGCCGGGATTGAACCCACGACCTCCCGCTTCCGCAGCGGACGCTCTAACCACCAGGAAACCGGAGCGGTCAAAAGAAAGAAAGAAAGAAAGAAAGAAAGAAAGAAAGAAAGAAAGAAAGAAAGAAAGAAAGAAAGAAAGAAAGAAAGAAAGAAAAAAAAAGAGAGAGAGAGAGAGAGAGAGCGAGAGCGAGAGAGAGCGAGAGCGAGAGAGAGACAGACAGACAGAGACCGAGACAGAAAGACAGACATTCAGAGACAAAGAGCGAGAGACAGAGACATACAGAGTTTGTTCGTTCGTTTGTTTGTTTGTTTGTTTAGGATTTGTAATGTAGCTTTAACAATTGTTCAGTCATATCGCTACGATGGCTGCAGTGAGGCAATTTATAGCGATGTCTATTAGCACTGAGGCATCATGCAGCAGACATGTAGTATGATGCCCCACCCAATCACATGATCCTGACACCAGGCCGACCAGTCCTAAGACTAACCTCTTAATGCTGAGCGCCAAGCGAGGGGCAGCTGTTAGTAACAATTTTGTAAGTCTTTGGTATGACTCGGGCGAGGATCTGTCGATCGATCGATCGATCGAGACAGGCAGACAGACAGACAGACAGACAGAGAGACAGAGACAGAGACACAGAGAGAGAGAGAGAGAGAGAGAGAGAGAGAGAGAGAGAGAGAGAGCAAAACTCTGTATCTCGAATTATATATTTTCACAGTTGTCAGCCTCGGCGACTTGTACTTTGAGAATGATGGAAACCGCGTGCAATAAAATGCCAGCTCATTTTACTTCGACAGCTACTTCGGATGCGAAGATTATAAAAACGTTTACACGTTTTCAATAAACAGAGAGCGTCCAAACGAGTTACAAGGTCAAAATATGAGTAGGTTAAAAGTTGTTACAAGGTCAAAATATGAGCAGGTTAATTGTTACAAGGTCAAAATATGAGCAGGTTAAAAGTTGTTACAAGGTCTAAATATGAACAGGTTAAAAGTAAACTCGTACAGAGCGCCCCAAGCAAAAAACGAATGTTTAATTATACAACATTTAATAAGTTGCCTCCAGAGATCTCCTTCACCTCAATAAAGAACATCGTTTCTATGGAAGTAGTTGCTATGGAATTAGTTTCTACAAGTGCTGTGTTTGAGTCCCTCCGCCTGAACAGATCAAGTATATATCCAGATGTCTTGCTGCCTACTTTACTTACTCTGTTCAGAATGAAAATAAAAAGATAATCGAATGTCTCGATTTAGGAACTAATCACGCAATACATGACAGCCATGTTTTTAAAGGTCTACAGTACTGTATACTACTGAATATCAGCAAATAATATGCTTACATAGAATTTAATTTGCATATAATTTGAATAATCAATCATGTTCTGAAAATGGCATTAAACCAATACAACTATTAGGACAGAAATTCTAGTAACAGTAATCAGATTGAAATTTTCACTAAATTGTATTAAAAGTAATTTTTCATTTTTACTAAAATATATTGAGATTGATTACACGTAATTATATATATATATATATATATATATATATATATATATATATATATATATATATATATCACAACTATATAATATTATAATTATATATAGTTGTGATATACATAATATATATCACATTACCTTTCATAACAGCTACAAATATTAACATACTCCAACCACTACATCATGATGATCATAATGGTGATGACGATGATGATAATGATATCAGTCGCATATGATTAAGAACTCCAATAATAAAAAGAAATATATAATTTATTTGCTAAATTATATAAGTATACATATGAAATTTTGCATATTTTTTCCGTCAAAATTTTGACATTGTTAAGCATCCAATTAATTTAATTCGAATAAAATCTTATAGACATCTATTGACACTCATCACCAATTTATAATGAATAATTCAATTACGAAAGACTCTACAATTTTTTGAATAATTAAATTACGAAAGACGCTACAATTTTTTCGTTTAAAAAAGATTCTTATTGTGAAACTTAAATGTTGTTGTTTTTATTTTAAATTTTGGACTAATTACGAACAAATGTAAGAAATATGGAAGAACGTTGTGAATGTGGTATTGTTATTTGGTTATGAGCAAAATCATAACTATATACAATGTTTTTGCAAGCAGATAACAACCAAGTATTATACTCATTTTACGCTATAATTATAGAATAAAGTATATAATCATCAACTATAGTACACAAAAACTCATCATATGTATCTTGGGAAATATTAAGATATACATTATAATGTGAAGATTTACATACGTCCTAATGTCGCTGCAACGAAAATAAATTAAACTCCAGGTGAAAACAATTGCAGAATATTATCTATACAGCACATAACCAGTTCATACCGTCCCTATAGTCCGATTTTAAGACCACGCCAATCATTTTGCGTTATGCAATATCTTGAATTGGCTGGGAGTAATCTATGAACTCAGCCGTGACATTAAAATAATATTAGTACAGACACAACCAAAACAAAAGGTAACTCTTAAAATGTTGCAGTTATTCAAACCAGCTATTGTATTCTATCTTGTAACCAATGCAATAGTGAAGACTTGTTAAAATATTTTATTTAAACTATTCCATCAAACTTTTGACATACAGTGAAATATATATATATATATGTATGTATAGAGAGAGAGAGAGAAAGAAAGAGACAGACAGATAGATAGATAGATAGATAGATAGATAGATAGATAGATAGATAGATAGATAGATAGATAGATAGATAGATAGATACCTACGTAAACTCTCAAACAAGCTATTCTGTACGATATATTCGTGTAAAAAAAAACATTTTTTAAGCTGTGTCTATACTTATAAAAATCTAATTGCTGGTCTACATATCAACATATTCTGGTAATTGATAGGTAGCTAGGTCCTTTTCGACGATGAAATAATGTATCCATATCATTTCATTAGCTACGGAATGCTTTCATTCAAGTTGTGTACCGTATTGCTAATAAAAGTAGCGACTTGTTAATTTTGATCCACTGCTCACAGGTTTATAGTGTCTGCATCATCAGCTGAAATGTTTGGAGCGGCTCCTGTATGTGATATAAATATTTATACATCTTAAATAAATATTATATCATTTTAAGCCATTGCTTAGGTGTATATAAAGGTTGCTGAACGATATTATATTTGCAGATACAAAGCAGAGATCGATATTGTATTCTCAGGACTTGATATTGACTGAATCAACTAATAAACATATCTATAAGGAATACGAACATAATGAATTAATTATAATATTCACATCACAAAAAATTCTGAACACCAATAAACGACAATCAAAATCATTAATTATCTTTGTAAATTAAGAAGTATATGTCTCAGTTAAAATAAAGGATAAAATGTTGATTTTGTTAAGGAGTTAGCATTGCATTACAGGATATTAGAATATAAACTATTGGATAGTACATATTTCAATTTAAAATAATAGACACAGAAAACAAAAACTAGCGCTTATTCGTAAAATCCTTGAAAACTTGGGTTTCCGGGGTTAAAATGTTTCAAACTCAAAATGGAAGTGTAATTCATATCAGTTATGGAAAGAAAAAGAAAGAAAAATATTTTATGTTATGAATTTACCTCGAACTAGAGTGAAAATGGCCCTACGAGACTTCTCAGAGAGAGCTGGGAAATTTTCATAGATTTCCTTCATTTCTTGATCTTTTCTTAATCGACGCTTCTCTGTCTGCCTTCTTTTAACAAATTTTGCAACATTTTCACATTTATCTCCAAAACTGTCTCTCCTGGTAGATTCCTTTTCCGTGTCACGGCGTGATTGCATCTTTGATGCGCCAACTGAATGACCATCAGCTGCAATAGAAGCCAATCAAATGTTTTGTGAATCTGTTTGTAATATCTTTGGAATGCTTTCCTTTCATGAATCATTCAACAATTCATCAAAACAACTATATTATTTGCATACATTATATGCAAAAATATTAAAACTAAATATGAACAAAGATAAACACACGCAGATATAATCGTCTTTCCCGAGGCCAAGAAATCACGTTTGCAGGAGAATACATACATACATACATACATACATACATACATACATACATACATACATACATACATACATACATACATACATACATACATACATATTATTATTATTATTATTATTATTATTATTATTATTATTATTATTATTATTATTATTGTTATTATTATTATTATTACCCACTCGGTTTCTATTCTGCATCAGTCTTACTTAAATTATGTCTGTATATACAAGTTTAATATTGGATTCAACACCAGTGTTTTAATCAGTGGTTATTGCTGTTTATTTTCCAAACACGGCATCATTATGGTTGCTCTTGCAGCTAACGTCATTTAAAATTCTATATTAGGAAATATAATATTAATAGACAAGGGATATATTTTAATTTTCCCGACAGACTGATGTATAGTATTTTGTAAAGGAATTTCATCTACCCAATCAAATATCGTTATAGGGGTATTATAAAACGGGGTTTCATTAGATGGAAAATGTTAAATAAAATTGTAAAAACAACTCATGTAAAGAACAGAAAAATGCACACACACACACACACACACACACACACACACACACACACACATATATATATATACATACATACATACATACACACACACATATACATACATACATACATACATACATACATACATACATACATACATACATACATACATACATACATACATACATACATACATACATACATACATACATACATACATACATACATACAAAAAGTAGTAGCTGCACAGCTTCCAGATGTTTCCTGTTAATCTGCCAATTACTGTAGAAAATGTTCTTATGAACAAATTCTGAAGCTTGGTATCTACATTTTGTCTATTTTAGTTGGTTTTATCTGCTTGTGTGTGTGTGTGTGTGTGTGTGTGTGTGTGTGTGTGTGTGTGTGTGTGTGTGTTCATTTTGATAGACATGTAAATAGATAATCGCTTTCACTGATTTCATTAATCTATCGATTGTGGAAACGATAATAATAATGGTCCCTTTATAATGAACATATTCAACTTAAATAATGTTTGTTTCATGGGGGATGGTTGTTAAAAATGTTGTTCTATTGTATTGTTAGCATAGTTGAAATATTGTACAAAAATGAATTTAGATACCTTTTCGATACTTTTTGTGTTGCCCTTTTTACTCTGCTACAATTTCGTATGAATACTGCCATCATTAAAGATTACGAAACCATTACTTCTATGTGCTAAGGCTATGCAATTGAAAGGCTAAGCTTTATGCATCTAAGGCTATGCAATTGAAAGGCTAAGCTTTATGTATCTAAGGCTATGCAACTGAAAGGCTAAGCTTTATGTATCTAAGGCTATGCAATTGAAAGGCTAAGCTTTATGTATCTAAGGCTATGCAATTGAAAGGCTAAGCTTTATGTATCTAAGGCTATGCAATTGAAAGGCTAAGCTTTATGTATCTAAGGCTATGCAATTAAAAGGCTAAGCTTTATGTATCTAAGGCTATGCAATTGAAAGGCTAAGCTTTATGCATTTTCATTGGACATTGTATATATTATTCTGACTAAAGGTACCTTTCATCCGTTCTTGATGCCCTATACATTAAGTATTCGGAATCTATTGAACACGAACGGTTCTTTGTCTCAGTAATAAGAAGATAAGCCATGAATGGATATGCAGATGAGACGATAAGCCATGAATGGATATGCAGATGAGAAGATAAGCCATGAAAGGATATGCAGCTGAGAAGATAAGCCATGAATGGATATGCAGCTGAGAAGATAAGCCATGAATGGATAAGCCATGAATGGATATGCAGCTGAGAAGATAAGCCATGAATGGATATGCAGCTGAGAAGATAAGCCATAAATAGATAAGCCATGAATGGATATGCAGCTGAGAAGATAAGCCATGAATGGATATGCAGCTGAGAAGATAAGCCATAAATGGATAAGCCATGAATGGATATGCAGCTGAGAAAATACGCCATGAATGGATATGCAGCTAAGAAGATAAGCCATGAATGGATATGCAGTTGAGACTGCAAATGTATGTTTAGCAAATTACGCCGCAGCCATATCATGTGTCATCATGGTCTTATTACGGGAGACGTATCTGATATATTACACGGCAGATAACTGTCCAAGATTAGTTTTGTTTTCCAAAAACAGCAACGCATAAGAGACCGTACTTTTCCTGAACTTGCCAATTATTTCCATAAACGTTTCACAATGCTTTTGAGATTATTTTAGTTTTTCGTTACTAAAGCTTAGGTTGACTACTTCTTTCTTAGCTGTATTGATTGATTGAAATATTTTGTATAAGGAACTTCGTAGAAAATTAAATTTTGTCTCAGGTTAATTCTTACCTTTATTTGATTTAACTGCTCTTGGTAGGAAAATACTTCTGCCACGTGTTAGAGGCTTGTCTTTTGTACTCTTTTGTGCTAGATCAAGATACAACTGTTTATAGTTTGTCTCGTCGTCGTCCGTTTCGGATTTAAATATCTCCGTCCTGGCACAGATGTGAACTAAAGTACCAAAGCGATGTAGGAGCATGCACACAAACTGTACAAGCAGAAGAACTCCGAAAATGAACGTGAAAGTCAAAGATATTGGTTCCACATAATCTACTTTCCCACTATTGGTGACACATGGGAGAGGAATCGAGAGACTTTTAGTTTGGGATGTAATCTGCTGCAACGTGAATATTATGCAAATAAACATGGCATTAGCAAGAATGAAAAACAGGCACACTTTATTTCGTAGAGCTGTTAGCTCTTCTTCCACACGCTTCTTTTCTTCGTCTGTCTGAACCAACGGGAAAAGGTATCTTTTAATCATATACTTCCAGAACCTTCGTTCGTCTTCATCCAATTGAGCAAGTGTCACATTCTGGAGCTTCTCGTCACGAATCCATTCATATATTTCCCTAACACTATTATCATATATCTCTGTTTCATCATCAATACTATCTGGAAAGAGAATACAACTATTGATCTTTTTACAATTACTAATTTTTGGATGAACACATGTAGCAATATTTTAATAAATAATACCCGTGATATGGGTTGACCATCTACGTACAATGAAATCTTCAGCAATTTTGAAAAACAGAATGTTTATAGAATATATGCCATCTTGCCAGTGCCAGATCACAACTGTTTGGGTGTTAAGCAATTAATACAATGTAGCATTCATTATTCAGCGAAAGTGATGACGCTTATATCTGATTAGTACAAATTTTATTGGGAATAATTACACCAAACTCATTATAGTCCTAGTGCACAGGGCAGCAATAATCAAATAATATTACTCAGGTAGTCAAAACTAAAATGAATGCGACATTTATCCAACTATTTCAAATTAGTACATAACTCAGTCCTATATTGTACAAAATATCATAATACTCGTTTGCTTCTGAAGATATGTCTGTCTTACAAACGAACAAACTAAACCAATGATTGCATCGAACGTAAAGTTAGATTTATATAACAGTTGTCCGAATTTTATTTAGCAATTTCACATAAGGCTTTTAATTAGTATCTTGTAATAGCTAACGTCAGCTCTACGTTACACCCCATCCAAATCGTTCTCTTTTCTCCAACACAATCTACTGCCAAACTTGTCTTGGCTATATTGTATTTATTACCCTTGGGACTGTAACTTCAAACAGCCTGCATATATGTCGACTTTAACTGGTCTACTGCAATGTGTCATGCTTCACTGCACGGATCAAAACGTGGTACGAAAAGGTTAACAAATCACCGAAAATGCGTTTGTTATTTCTAATAAAATATAATGATACATTACGGATAAATTTTCAACGAGATTCGAATGCATGTATATAGACAGCAGTTTTATCATGTCCATAGATGTATGTACATTGGTGTTTAAAAGCAGAATAATAATGCACAAAAACCAGGACGTATCGTGACAACACTAAATTAAAATTCCTAAATATTTACAGTAAACTAGCAAAGTGCATTAAAGCTTACGTATGTACATGCCGCAAAACAAACAGCACAAACGAAAGTGATCTAGACCTTTACCCCATCCAATTTACCTAGACCTTTACCCCATCCAATTTACCTAGACCTTTACCCCATCCAATTGACCTAGACCTTTACCCCATCCAATTGACCTAGACCTTTACCCCATCCAATAGACCTAGACCTTTACCCCATCCAACTGACCTAGACCTTTACCCCATCCAATTGACCTAGACCTTTACCCCATCCAATTGACAAAAATAAAAAGGTAATTTCATGTTTTAATGCCTCATTAATGACGGACCAAATCGATATCGCCTTGAATTATGGAGGCATAAAATAAACTTTCCAAACAGATGCAGATTCACAACAGATATGTAATGATGACAAATAAGGAGATAAGATACATCAACTTGATAGCAAAATGATTGAAACAGGTGTATTGCTGTTAAATAAATATATCATGATTGACGGAAGAGCCAAGCAGTAAATTTGTTCGGATGACTTGACGGAAGAGCCAAGCAGTAAATTTATTCGGATGACTTGACGGAAGAGCCAAGCAGTAAATTTGTTCAGACACATTATTCATAGACAGCATTTGCTATATTTCGACTCTTACCTTGTTTCACGAAAAGTAGTTTTTATAATGACTTTCACTTCTACCAAAGGTATGTGAACGCTCCAATCTCACTTTGTACTGCTTACGAGTCAAGAGACAAAAGTGATAAAGAAAGCTACAATTTTTTTGTCTTTAACAAAATATAATCCTATATTATCTGATCATAATCTTCAAAATCTTCACGACTTCGAGACCAAGGTAGCATCATGCTCAAACAACCGTTATGTAAAATAAGACCAAGGTAGCATCATGCTCAAACAACCGTTATGTAAAATAAGACCAAGGTAGCATCATGCTCAAACAACCGTTATGTAAAATAAGACCAAGGTAGCATCATGCTCAAACGACCGTTATGTAAAGTAACAAAAATACAACCAAAGATACTAGCATCAACATCATGCTCAAACGACCGTTATGTAAAGTAACAAAAATACAACCAAAGATACTAGCATCAACTTGGTTATATCAGGATAAAAATAAAATCGTAAAAACCAGCACCGTCTTGAAAACTCAATTAAATTTTTGGTACGATGCAAGTTATCTGGACATCGTGTAAGTTTTGCATTTTTGTTTCAAAATGCAAAATTATCAAATATTTTTCATAAGAATGGTGCACCAGAAAACGGGTTACGACCTCTGCACGATTACCATGGATACACGATATGGTCTGTATAATGATTATATTTGAAAGATCGCCATCACATGTCAATGTGTGAGGAGATTGAGTTTAGAAAGAATCTGCTTTCATTAATCGTTCAAAGAAAAAATGCAACAACATTCTCAAATATATCTTATCATGTTTCCAATTAATGTGTTAAACAAAACATCAGTATAAAGCAGTTACTGGAGAATGCAATTGTAACAGTTTTAGATCCTGAATAAATATTATACAAAAAGTTTTTAAAATGACGCATTCACAACGATATGAAAACAAAAGCAACTAACATACCTCCTGTTTTAGTATAAAGCATTTAAACATACAAAGGTGTGATCTTGTGAATTACAACACGGTTATAAAATATTTCATGTTACTGTTAAAATATCTGGATCAATATGGATGCACGGCTAATCCTTCTCGACCATTCTAATTTTAGCACAGTGTGTTGTTAACGTCATGTAGATAAACTTCTGATGTAGCCGGTCAGATAACCGTGACATTGCAGATCTACAGTAAAATAATATCGTTAACTTAACTTCTAGTTGGATATACTCATTGTCAATAATTGTTCTCTTTTTGAATAATAAATTATAACATTTAATCTTATTTCTTTCGTACATATTTTTATCATTGTCCTGTTCATTGCACTTTTCATCCTTGTACAGAAAACAAGTTTGTTCAACAGTTTGATGAAGTGTGTCTCAAAGTCATTTGATGCTTTCGTAACAGATTTGTATTCAGTTAAGAGTAGAAACGTATCTTAGGTTGCTAGAGTATATATATATATGTGTGTGTGTGTGTGTGTGTGTGTGTTGTATAGTAGTTAATCGTGACAAAATACGTCTTGTACATTTGCTTTTTTCATGAACAAATTTGATTTGTAAAATTCTCCAGCTAAATTATTTTGACAACGATTTCATTTGCAGTGTATTAGCTTTAGTTTCGGAGTTCATCAATGAATACACAATCCCTATTGACGTGCTATGTTCATTCGACGGAAACTGATCCTATGTGTGTTTTTATCGCACAAATGCATGATTCCTCAAGCAAATGCTTTAATCAAATATAATTTGGTCGCAAAGAATTTCAAAGAACAACCCTTCTTACAAATGGCTTTAATCTTGCCGCCATAACATCCATACTGAATTGCGTTTCACTGCATGAATTTCCAAGTCATTTTAGTCTGATATTTTACACAACCTTGCTTGTCGTTCTCAAAAATGTATTTCTTGTTTGAAAGTGTCTTAATAATGGTTGTCATTTGTTTTCGTATTTATCGGCATGATTTACAGACTTCGTTTTAATTTGCTAAACGAAAACATGTTTTCTTCTGTCCCTATCCAAACATTTAGTCTTCGATCTTTATCAAACTTTTTTTTCATTACGCTTAATTCGCTCTCTATATCATCTACATGTGAATAAGATACTTAGTTGTAGCATCTATCATCCTCAAGTTTACGCCACTTTTGGATATTGAGGAACTGCAGTACTTATCATCCTCAAGAGCACGCCACTTTATGTATAGCGGAGTCATTTTACCTTCACCCTCAGGACGCCACGCTGGTCTTTAACTATGTTGCGCAAATGTACATTGTGCACCGTGCATCATCGTTATGTTTCTTGCATTAATTCCGTATTTGCAATCTTGTCATGTCTTTCATCTCTTTAAGTTTAATGGGGCATTCTTTAATGTGGACTCTTTCTGGATGCCAGTCTCGTATATTTGTGCATTTCTTAGAAGCTTTATAGAGCTCAATTTAGAAGGACTAGTTTTTATGACAGGCGGTTCTCGTGCATCAACTGCGCAACAATCCAGTTTTCCTTGAGTTTCTTTGACTTCATAAGGGGCTATTGCATTAAAATATCAACTAAGCTGATGTATCATTGTGAGCCGATTTGCCAATCGTATAGTAAATAGTTATCATGATAGTGGATTTTAGTACTTTATTTCACCCATTATACAAAATTCACCTATAACTAAATAAACAACACAGTATTTTTCCAAATACTAAAGATAATAAGTTCCTTACCTACTTTTTTGCAACCGTTAATTTTTTTTTCTTCATTCAAGTAATTAGTTTTGAAATACATCTAAAGGCATACTAACCTATTCAAATTATAGACGACAGTGGGGATTAAATTAATCCTTTACTCAAGATTATTTTCTGTCTCATTTTGTCTGGTACGCTTTTATTTGAAATGTGGCACATAACATCAACATCTATAGCCCATCATCTTGCCCGTGCGGATGGATTTTGACCGGTTTATACTTTGAACCACACAAATCGGACGCTAAGTTGAATATAATGTATATGCCCCTCAGAATGGTTGTTTGAATTTAGTGAACTGAGATTTTCAATCTTCGAAAAATGTAAAGCTGAGCAAAAAGACATTAAGTTATAAAATGAAATAGAGATAATTACTAGAGACTGTAGAGACTGTCGGACTCGGTGGAGCTTTGTCAGGATGTTCCAATAAAGAGTTGTCATCGATTTGCTGATCTAATTTCTTTTCAAGCTGATCAAGTCTCTGTAGGATGTAGCTTTGATCAGTTTCCTGAGAGCAACACAAGAATCTGTTGCAAAACAAAAACGTTTTAGAAAGCAGTTTTCCGCTATGGCATAACGTGATTGTGTTCTGATGGACTAAAAGAAACATATGTACAATCAATCATTAACACAAACTAACATCCGATTTTGAAACGACGCAAACAAATATAAACTCTAAAACCTGCTACTTTCTTTCCAAGATTTTTTTGTTATATATTGAAAATGAGTATCGCTTTTGTAGATTATAAATCTCTTAAATATAGTAAATAGAAGCACCAAATATTATATTAATAGAGCAAATCGGAAATCGGACATCATCAAATTAAATCATTGAAATAAGTTTTTTTTTTATATACCATATCGTTTTAAAACGAACAGTATTTTCACAGGCGGTACATCATCATAAAACTTCTTAGACAACCCGCTGCTAACATTTTCTGTGTTGAGGATGTAATCACAATCATCATGAATGGTTTCCACTGCGTGCGCACAATTAAGGAAAGCATCCTGCCAAATTAATCCATCAAGATCTAAATATACCTGTCCTTTATATACGTACTACTCACATATTATCTCTATGATTTCTTCTATATGAATTATACTGTTATTTAACAATGGAGTTAATGTACTTTAGATGCTATGTGAAAGTTTAAAGTTAGACATTATGGATCATCCATTCAGTAACATGTGATTGCAGGGCAATTAAGGCTGCATGATCAGCATTTTAATTACCCTTAATTACATTATGATTAGGTCAGTACAGAATCCATCTTGAAAAGAAACGTAATGTTTTGTATCATTTCAAATATAAGGGTTGTCAAATTAAGTGTTTTGAGGCATGCAAATCAGAAATATAATCGAACGTGTTTTTGAAGAGCTTGTATGCTGCCAGTTAGAGTGTGGTAATACTTTCTCCTTTAAATTAAAAAATTTAGTCGCGGACTTCCTTGACTGTTATAGCAGCAACATCAGCAGTCTGTATCCATGTTTTGCCGTCTGTATTGAAACTGGTTTTAATCTTCTGCAGTTGTAGACTATATCCAAAGCAAGTTTAGCATAAATTGACGTTACATTTACGATTCTCGACGGAAATTATTGGTAGCACTATATTTTGTTTTGGCAAGGGGGAAAAAACTATTTTGCATATTAATTATGTCAACATAAAACAACACCTATTCTACGGTGTAAGCAAAATTAGATATGATAAAAAAGAAACCGTACGCTTCACATGGGACAAACAGCTATAAAGAAGAAAGAACACCCACCGTAACATTTTAAATTTCAAGATGAATTAGTGGACAACAAAATTTAATTTGTAACTGGTTAGAAAGAAATATACATATTATGGCAAACGTCGACAACATTTATATACATTGCGATAATTTCACGGGTATCGATGGGTAGTCAGCCCCAACATAAATCAAAATACCTTAGCGCACCTCTTGATACGTCAAACCAATTACGTGGATTTCCGGATTTTCCTGTGCCGTTAGCGACTGTAGTATTGACAGATTCTCTTGTGCCCCATGAGGTTACGTTAAGATTGCAAAGCGAGTATAGGACCATGACGACAGAGGTTGCGGGAATGGCAAGAAAATACAGGAAACCATGAAAAATACAGGTGAATTCCTGGCGAGAAAAAAAAACATATATGTGTGTGTGTGTGTGTGTGTGTGTGTGTGTGTGTGTGTGTGTTTGCATAAAACATAAACATACATTTGTGCTTTAAGATTGAACAAAAATATTACGAACCTCTGTCTCAAAATCTAATGAACGAATCTTTGGTCGGTTATTGAAAACCTCAATATAAAGGTATCACCAAATATGTACCATACTATCATCTACCTATTTAATGAGGCGGTTGAGAATATGTGTTCTGCATAAAAAGAGAATGAAAGAGAATAACAATGCACTTCATTGTGTTTCAAACAATATGAGCCACATTGTAACATATTTTCTAGCTGTGTTTTAATACCATACGGTTTAATGCACATGCACAAAGACTAAACTACTGCTAATTACGAGACATATTAAGATTTCTTATCAAGCTCTAAAGCTTATATATATATATATATATATATATATATATATATATATATATATATATATATGTGTGTGTGTATATATATATATATATATATATATATATATGTGTGTGTGTGTGTGTGTATATATATATATATGTGTGTGTGTGTGTATGTATATATATATATATATATATATATATATATATATATATGTGTGTGTGTATGTATATATATATATATATATATATATATATATATATATATATATATATATATATATATATATATATATATATATATATATATATATATATATATAAGAATATAAGGTTTCAATACCTGTGGATGCAAAAGTGCGGATATTACAAACACGCTAGCGACAAAAATGAAGAATATCGTCGTAACTGAGCAGAATCCAAGGTCAACAATAGTGATCACTAGGCCTATGAGGACCAACATCATCACCAACGAGTACGCTATGGATAGGATTCCGGCAAACGTAAGCTGGGTAAAAGAAAGAAAACAATGTTGGTATTTTCATTATTACTAGACAATTATCATGTGTGCAGCTCACGGCTATTCTAGCATGAATAATTAAATCTGTTTTTGCGGCCACTTTGCTCTTTTCACGTAATTGGCCGACAACAGATGTTGTTGAAGCGCGTGATTGCCTATTTCGTGAAAATGTTATGTTGATTCATGTCTATTTGATGAACTCATCAACTATGCATGAAACGAGCGAGATGAACTCTGGCTATTCGTAAGTTTAGCAGACATTATGCAGAATTATAGCAATGAAGATGAAGTAGAAAATGAGTTGAAAATTTAAAATAACAAATAAGAATTTAAACAAAATATTATATGATATGATTTACCATTAAATAAAGATGGGATGATTAACCCTGCATAGGACATGAACTGTACTTACAATAAACGATTATAATTAGTTACAATACAATCAATGGCAGCGTATCTTGTCATCTATTCTATCTTACTCAGAAAGAATCATCATCAGTATGTTTTACTTAACATGAACAACTAGAGTAAACATTCTAAGATGTTTGATTCCACTAAAGTTAAGAGCACATATATGTAAATCTGATGGATTCAAACATTTAACGAGTTTCAAATAGGCAACGGAACGCAAAATAAACGGTGATACGAGTATCGTTTGAAGGTCCTTGTATTATGTAAGGAGGTGTTAACTGCAGAAATGAAGATGTCGTTATTTGATATGTAGGTTAAATGTGTATTAATACTCTCTTTCCCGATGTGCATCTAACGTATATTCCAAACAATTGGGTTTATTCAAGTCTAAATGATAACTTAACGTGTCATTCTTTAACCGATTACAATATAAACATATCTTTAGAATCCGTTCTTGTAATAGTATGACGTAACAGTAAATAAGAGCGAATAAATATATAAATTAGCATTCTTTACATTTAATATGAATACAGAATATCAAATATAAAAATAGATACAATTGAATTTTAGAGTATCATGTCTTACCTGTGTCTCTGATTTGGCATTGAAACAAAGTACAACGAAAACAACCAGTGGCACAATGTTTATCAAAAAAACCAGCCAGAGATCTATTGAAGAATACGCTGTGTGTATGGCGCCAACGAGCATGAGGAATATAGTTCCAGGTGTCAGAATGGACGAAAACATCAAAAACGCCTGGTAGAAAATGTACACTGTTGATATGTCAGGATTCTGTTTTATGACATGTTTCCAGTCAAGAAGGAGATCAAGTATATTGGCCATAGTAGAGGGGGACCATCTACGTCTTTGATTAAAGAACTCGTTGAATCCTTCTGGTGCTTCCGTCAATGCATCAGATGCAGCCACGTACTCCACTCGATATCCCTGCTGGAGCAATAATGTACAAAGCCACCTATCCTCACCTATAAAAATAAATATTCTAAAATGTCCCTGCATACGACCATTCGCGACAGCGTGTTCAGCACACTGCGCATGTCGTTTTGTCCAATTCATCTAGACAAACTCGTTATAACATTGACCTTTGGACATACTGTGTGTTCTGTTTAGCGAAATTTGTCTGTATTAGTCTCATCAGCATCAAACAAGTTAGCGTGAGATACTAACTTTCATCATATGTTCAGCATATTAATATAAAGAAATGAACATAGCTATATATGTAAATCTTGAAAGTCATATAAATTGGAATACCAGGGAGAAAATTCCATCTAAAATTATTTTAGGAAGAACCTTGCCCTTTAGAATATCAGCTTCAAATGAAATGTTGATAACGTATCCTCTACAGTGCTCATCCAAGATATCCTACAAAATATAATTCTCCGAAACTGTCAGTAAATAAGGCTTCGTCAATTGTTCTGATTTCTAGTGTTAGCAATAAACCCTGCAGTAACCAGCCTTCCTCCGCAGCTTGCTCATGATGCATCATTAGTTGTTCTACCCAAACCATCCAATAATAATAATAATAATAATAATAATAATAATAATAATAATAATAATAATAATAATAATGAGGACTTTGTATAACTCCTAATCTTTAAAAGCCTTACAAAATCTATAATGATATGACTAAAGAAAAACAAAACACAAAAACCATGCAATTGTAAAGACATAACAAAATGCTGAAAATATTTATACGAAATATTATTTGGTCTTTAAATTTGTTCTTTCAGTCGAAAAAGGTGAGTTATAAGAGCACTCTTGAAAGGGATCACTGTGTCTTTGTGTCTGTCTTCAGTCGGCAAGTCGTTCCACGTTGCTCGGCCATGTTATGCAAAACAAAGCTGTCAATATGACTACGTTTTCATAGTGGTAATAATGAATATACGATTGGCAGAAGAGGAGCGTAAGTATATTGATAGTGTGAACAAATGGGTACAGACAGGTATGTTGGACTGGAGTTCGTCAATGAATCGTAGCACAGAGAACAAATTTTGTGTTTGATTCTGGATCAAATGGATAGCCAGTCTATGGTACAGAGCAGCGGGGATGTGTGCTCTGATCGAAGTACTCTAAGGATGTGTTTTGAACTTTTTTAGTTACTGGAGTAGATATGGAGACGAACCAGACATAATTGAATTACAATAGTCAAGTCGAGAATGTACAAACACACAAGTAGTTTAGTGGCATCATCTGAAATATATTTTTGAATGGAGCTGATGCGTCTCAGATCAAGATATGCAGCCATCCATGACATGTTGGTGCAATCTAAGAGCACTGTCCAGAGAAACACCTAGGTTTAGTACTGACTGGGAATTTAATGTTGGTATTGCATATATTTATTGTCTGAGGTAAGGATGTGAATGAGAAAGTCTTTTTGGTGTGATCAGAATGTTTTCAGTCTTATCATCATTCATCTTGTTACATGTCATCTATGATTTCACATCAGAAATGCAACTCTCTAGTCCGTGGATAGTAGCATCAATTTCAGTTGGGAGGTTAGACTTGTATATTTGAGTGTCAACAGCTTACAATCGGTGAGACACTCGGTGATGATCTATGACATCGAATATATGACTGTATAGAATCAAGTGTACGGGTCCAAGAACAGACCCCTGTGGAACACCACATCATAGATCAATTCCACCACATCATAGATCAATTGGGCTGGAGTGTATTCCATTTGCAGATACAATCTACCATTTGTGTCTTGTTGACTAAGTAAGATTTGAACCATATTATGACTGTATTGTGAAGGCCAAATACATGCTGGAGACGGTGAAGTAATATATCATAGTCCATGTCGACAAATGCAGCAGATAAATCAAGGAAGGTGAGGACTGTAATCGTTTCGCAATCCAAAACAGAGAATGTCATTATCTACTATCAGATGAGTAGTCTTAGTAATGTGGCAAGAGCGATATGCAGATTGTGCATTGCTAAACTGATTCTGTTTGAATTCAAATGAAATATTTTATTTGTTTATATCGACCGGAGATTAGACACTCGGCGGTAGTTCTTTAAATCGGTATGGTCGAGTGATAGTTTTTCAGCAGCTGCGTTTCAATGGCAGTTTTTGAAAAATGATGGGAATTCCCCGGACGAAAGAGAGATATTACCAATTTTAGTTAGTGAAGACACTATTGGATCTATGCACTCAAGCATCAGTAATGTTGGAATTGGATCAATATCATGTGACTTCGGTGCACACTTCATCACCATTTTCAGTACTAAATCCATAGAGACATGCTCAAATGCTGCTAAAGTTTGAAACTCTGTATTGTGACGACGACTCAATTGAAATTTGTTCTCAAACGTCTCTAATGGGTTGTACTTTGTCATAGAAGAAATCTGCAAACAGGTCCGTAAGGTCTACTGAAGAAAAAGTAGCTGGAAGTGGTGTACATTTATTCCTTGACATCAGTTTGTTAGTAATCTCGAAGAGCTATTTGCAGCTCAAACTCACCTTGATCTTAATACTGTAGTGTGATAATTTGACTAAATGGACTATGTTTGTGACGTTCTTAGCGGCTTCATAGATGTGTTTATGAATGGCGAGTCTGGTCGAACACCAAAGCCTCTCCGCTTTACGGTGGTCTCTTTTAACAGTGCGATGCTGGTCCCTAACACTGCTATACCACTGAGAACACCTTTGAATTGATACTCAGGGCTTGGTGGCTGGGGCATGTTTTTCAAGCAATGAATGCAGTAAGTTATCGAGTTGTTCTGCTATAGGAGGTAAGCAAGTTGTTAGGTTTGCTCGGATGTCATGCATTAGTTTGGTTATATTTATCTTCGTAGCAAATAATGGCGGAGGGTTAGGGACTGATACTTCCAGATGGCATATAATGCAGAGATGATCTGATGCACGTTCGTGGGATACATGGATGGACAATAGCATATTATCATCAGCTCTATCAAAAATACAGTCTAACATGTGACCATGTTTAGGGGTGGGGGTGTAAACTGGTTGTTTACGGTTGAAAACATGAATGGAATCGGGAAGTTTTGATGCGTATGGGATTCCATAACAGTCAACGTAAAAGATGAAATCTCCAAAAATAATCAGGTTGCCACACTCAAGGAGATTCGGAATCTGCTCCAAAAAGAGAGATTCACACAGCTTGTTTCTACTAAAAGGAGGGTGGTTGAGGCAGAAAACAATGGGCTGACTTTTCTTCCAGTGTGAGTGCTTTTCTGGACTAGTTCAAACCTTGTATGGCAGCAATTGAAGGTTGTGTTGTTCTTAAGACATTGTATCATGGAATTCTTTGTGATGACTGCAATTCCACCTCCGATAAAGTGTCGCATAAACGAATTGATGGTGTAACCAGTGGATGCTAGATCCGCGCACTTGGTCTCATCGCCTGATGCTTTTAGCCATGTTTCTGTCGCGAAGATTACGTTGATATTCGGAACGTTGATACAATTAACTATTTCTGCGCGCTTTTCCGCTGGTCCGACTGATTAGGCATTGAATAATGCAGTACGCAGTGGTATCTTTGGGAGAGTTGATACAAACGTTGACGAGTAAATATGGATTTGTACCAGGTTATCTAAATTAACGGCCAAATTTGTAAATTATTTAGCCGGAAAGGGCAAAAGGGAGATAACTGGAACTCTTCTTCCTTTTCTAAGTCAGTCAGCTTTGAAACAGCGTTTCTTTTCTCGCTTCCGTTCACATTTAAGTAATGATGAATTTAATCCTAGTTAGTTCAGTCTTGAGAATAATGTATTATGGAAAGCCAAGGAGTGGTCATTTAAAGTAATTAATGAGGGTCCATCATAGCATATACCAGTTTATTCACGAACAAAGGACGTTTCCAAAACAAGGAGATGAAGAAACACATACGAACTGAACTGCTAATGCGTGATGACGCACAATAATGTAGATGAAGATAGACAACAATTATATATATATATATATATATGAAAATCAGCGAAAAAAACGCAAAAGCTCCTTTAAGTCGATTAAGCGATTACGGCAATCTTTCTGGAAGTGACAGATAAAGAATGGTTGAGGTCATAGTCTAATAAGATGCGTTCACACTAAGGTGTTTTTGGTGATTTACAGACACAATGTTGCAGTTTCTAACAGCATTAGTTTATACATTATTATTCATTCTCCCATCTTTCGGATTTTACTACTTGTACCTTTATATTTTGCATGTGTACCATTTTAAGAAAATTCATTATATTGTATTATATTGAGTGCTTTGAAATGGATTATCTTTCGGAATAGATTTGCAGTTTTGTTGTTTACCATCAGAATGTTCCAAACTGACTTGCTGAACATTATGTCTGAATGGTTGTGCTGCCATGCTGCACAAAATAACATCCATAAATCATTAAAACCGTTTGAAGCTAAAAGAAAATGCGGGGGTTGACAAGTAGGTCCTAATAATGTTATAATTAATATTGATATGATATAAACTTGAATATGACTTGATTATACACGAATCCGCAACCCGTTTTTACCCTTAGTTCCTATATCCGATAGCAGCAGGAGCTCAGACTTTGTATGCAGGAATTTCAAACTTCCCCTTCATGTAATTTAAATGTAAAAGCAATTTGATGAACGAAAAGTAGACCCTTCTATATATTTCTAAATCATCATCTAATCAAGTTAGTCCAGTAAATGATGTCACCAAGCATAACATTGTTAACATTCAGAGACTACAATTGCATCACACTTTTTTGTCTAATAATGTGTTCCGATCTGGAAGCAACAGACATTCAGATTTACATTACCACAACAGTCTATGGTCTCCCCCCCCCAAAAAAAAAAACAAAAAAAAAACAACTTTGTAATCAACTTCATACCTTCCAAATATTATTTTAAATTAATTCAAACCGTATTCAACCAATCTACACATTTTTCAGAGAAAATGCTGTGAATTCATAGCCCCCTATATTTCACATACCACACAAAATACAGAGAAATTGTTGAAGCAGGTCGCATTACAAACCATTTGCCTTAATACCGATCCATACAACAATTATTTATTGTATTGTATCAATTACCGCCAATCCTACACTGTTTGTTTTACTCGCATTGCAACCATTCAAAATATAATTACCCTTTACAATTCCTATTCACATCAAAACACCTGAAAGACATAAAATTTCTAAACAATTAAAATCCCAAATCTTACCAAACATAGTATTTGTTCAAGCATACCGTTGGGAGAAAGTTGTATGCTTTGTTTAGTGCGTAATTACATTAGCATTCAGGGTTGTGAAAGAGGTAATGAAACTATTAAGCCAAACGTTCCACCGAGAAAGTGATTTCAGAAAGCGCTTCTTAC
Source organism: Unio pictorum (assembly GCA_030141615.1). Lineage (NCBI taxonomy): Eukaryota > Metazoa > Mollusca > Bivalvia > Unionida > Unionidae > Unio > Unio pictorum. The sequence goes on from JARLTB010000377.1 coordinate 13,105,769, forward strand.
ATGATATTAATCCGCTTGATTAAATATTGGCACGAAAATACGTGTCAGTACATCCATCCCGTCATGGGAATTTTTTTTTAATTGATGAGATTAAACACATTGCTTATTCTATGGAACACACTTATTGTAAAACCATTTCAAGAATGAAACTTGACAAACATAATACATACATTTCAGAGCATACTAATTGTATCGAGTTGCGCTCTGCAATAAATAATTATTATGTTTATATGTGAACTCCATTGCTAACTGTGTTCACGCCAAAATCAAAGTATAATATCTGTATGGGGAAAGTAGTTTATACTAAAAATCCTTAACACAATAATCTTGTTTAATTTGTTTTACATCATGTTTGTATTTCTATGTATTTTAAAATCCTCTAACGTGTGAATATTTCATTTTTTTCTTCTGGCAGTATTCTCTTTTAATGCGCATATGACACGACGTGCCGTACTTCGCTAACACCTGCTACATTTACTTTCACTGCACCTTTAAATGTAATACGCAGAAATTATCAAAATACTTCGTGTTCTGTAAACAACGAAAGTAAGACAACCAAATAGTAACGGTTGTCCCAATCACGCTGATGCTTCCATCTTAATATTACGCAAAAAAAATGAAATTTTTAAAATATATCAATTCAATATCTACTGGTCTACTTTCTTGAATTACCTTTTGAATTTATATGTCGCTATGCTTTTCTCAAGTTCTCTTATGTCCAGAGCAGGAACATTTAAGTATATGAAGCTATTGCAGATGCAAGTTGAAACATTGACGTAATTATAGTAGTATTTTAAAAGGGAATTGGTAAATCATGTTAGATGATTAAACTTTATAGCAGTAAGAGTTTCAAAGCCGATATATTTATTTTAAAATATAGGAACAAATGGGGAAATGATTTGGAATAAGACTAGTATCGATGCCGAAGGGGTTTGGTACAAATTACATTATAATGGCATGAACTCACTGTAGTAGATAAATGTTTATGTATGGTGCGTACTTGTAAACTCTCAATATGGATACATACCTTGGTCATACTGTACATGATGTCTTCCCTCGGTTGGTGGGGTAGTGTACACTTTCATTACATTGTTGTCCATCAACGCTGACCCACGAAATAAGCTGAAACAACCAGGACTGCACAGAACACACCCTAGTGTATCCTCTGCAACTTTCTGTAACCAGTGACTCACGGCATATTCAAACTTCTGATACCAAACTACTGGCCCTGTCAATTAAGTGTGATTGACAGAATACGCACCTTGTATCTTGTACAATGCTGATAGTATATTATTTAATTTGTAGAGCATTGGCCAGCCATTTATCATGAGCAAATGCGCAAGACATATTATCTCTAAGATTAGTTTAAATTTTTAAAAAAGACGATAATACGTAGAAAAATTAGCAGAATTATGAGATTTCATAAATTGTCCAATCTAAGAAGCTGCAGTACAGTAAAAGGGTATACCTGTGTTTCTACGATACATGTTCATTACATTGAGCTATACGTGTATTTTTCCTGCAGCAAAGATAGTATATGTGTTGCTGTGTGCACCTTGTGCAACTAAACCTAAATAGTACATATTACAACATGTGTGATGTAATCATATTTCTATTCGCTATTTCTTTATTGATTTTTCTACACAAAATAAAGTAGATACTTTCGTATACGATCCCTGCATCTGTAACCTGTAAATTAGGTCAAAGAAATTATTCGTTTTACCATTTAATGAAAATGAGTATGAAACGCGAGAGATTGAAAATTGGATGATTAAAGACCCACAATCAGGTAATGAAGGCATTGTGTTGACCATATACTGGTTACTTTTAAGAAATATGATAAGTTTATATTTTCTCGAAAAGCAACTCTGGTTGGCATGCAGGTTTCAAACTTTGGTCTAAAAATACTTTATATACAAGAACTATGACAGCATACGTTCGCATTGATTGTAGCATACTAAACACTATACTCATAGTTACCATTCCCAGTTGGGTGTATTCTACCGCACGCAGCACCGACGTTGGGATATTTCTTCATTCTGTCCATCAAGTACTTTACTGCTTCAGGCTTGAAATCCACATCTCCATCCAAGGCAAGAAGAAATGTATTGCTTGCCTGCTCCCTGAGATGCGGATCATTTTCCAACTTTTGCATTAGCTCATCGATGCCCTTAACAGATTTGTATGCCTCACCCAAGATTTTGTGTCCGAGGAAATAGTACATGTACATCACCTAAACGATAATTGGTTTACAAAGCTAATTTATAATGGGTATATTTTTGTTTGATTTAGACATGGCAACCACTCGTACAAATCATACGCTTTCTAAGGTACTTTTGTGTATCATACTCCGAAAACGCTACTTAAATACGTATTACAAATATATGATCTTCAAATAAATAACAGAACAGAGTGAAACATATATCGCGTTAATATATATCAAGAATGAAATTATTATTAGTTTTATAATGAAGCCATTATATTAGTTGTTTACTTAAAATGAGATAAGCAAACATTTTAATGTCAATCAAGTCAAGCAGAAATGATATCAATTTTGGACAATGTCAAGTCCAACATACAATGTTAGATTACAACAGCATATAATGAAATAAAAAAATATTTACAACTAACTAAAACAAATTAAATAAACATAATCTGTAAGATCTGGAACCCTCTTAAGTATGGCCGTTATCTTATCGAAAGCCTCCTTCCATTTTCCGATAATAATAATAATAATAATAATAATAATAATAATAATAATAATAATAATAATAATAATGGTAATGCTTTATTTATAGAGGGTGAATAATTAGTCAAGGACTATTCTCCATTGAGGCCCTCTTATAAAGAGTATAACAATGCACATTATATATAGACAGAGTAATAGAGAAACTCGGTTTTGTTGCTCAATAAATTTGCCAGTTGCTCCGGAATTATAGAAACATTATAACATTTCCAATAGTAACTAACCATACCCAAAAATTGCAACAGTTGCTTGTACTAATAGGCACTAGACATTCTGAGATAGCCTTGACCTTATCATTTATAGGCTGAACTTGTCCATTTCCCGCGATATCAAAGGATTGTTACACAAGCACGGCAAAACTCACTTTCAGATAAATTAATTGTCAAATTTGCATCAGTGAGTCTGTCAATGAATTTCCCATTTGTCGCTAAATGATTTTTCAGGTGTCATTGTAGATAATGATATCATCGATGTAAGCATTCGATTACCTAGACCAGAGGTAATTATATTCATTAAATGTTGAAAAGTACTTGGCGAACAATTCATCCCCAAAACGGCTTCACTTGATATTGATAACGTCAGTCTGGAGTCACGAATGCCGGAATTTTGTTTGCCCTTTATGTCAGTGAAATTTGACAAAAGCCTTTCAGAAGGTCTAAATTGGTGATATAATTTGCATTTCCATTTGTATCAATGCAGTCAATGGATTCTTGGTAATAGAAATTAATCTGTTTTAGTTTTAGTTTTAGAGTATTTTCCGGTTCAGCCAAGAGAGCCATAACTCCATGTTATTTTTATCATATCTTAATTTCTTTTTTAACTGAGTAGAGTGTAGATCTTGCAACTTTACAAGCCTTTAACAACGTACACTTAAAATTGGAAACATAATCAAGAAGATTACTTTCTGTAACATCTTTAGAAAGACGTTTCTATTTTAAAAACTTCAGTAGACTTCGCAGAGTATGTCCAAACAGTAATTCAAAGGGGCTGAATCCTAAAGTTTCTTGAAATAATTCCCTAACAGCAAACAATAGTAAATGAATTTTTTCATCCCAATCTTTGCCTGTATCAAAAACCATATGACCAAATCAATCAATGTAAAAGCTTGATGAAACGTTTCTAAAGTCACATGTGTCTCAGGATGATAGGCAAAAGACTTGCATAGTTGGATGCCTAACATGTACATAACTTGCTGGAATATTCCATCCATGCTTAACACTTGACCCTTGATCAGATTTGATATATTTGGGAAGGCCATATTGAGCGAAACATCTGTATCAATGTTACTACTCTTTTCATTTTGGAATCCTCAAAGAAATTGCCTCTGGGAATTTTGATGATGAACAAATTAAGGTCAACAAGTATTGGTTACATGACTTGGTCTTAGGTAAGGGACAGTCACATTCTACCATTATTCTGCTAAATGATTCGTCAAATGCAGGAATATATTGCGGATGAGCATTATGTGTCTTCAAAAGCATTTGCAAACTAACTTTTAAGTTTTGGCCTATATATGTGATTGAAGATTTTGTGAAAGTATTTTTAATCCCTAAATGACCAGCCAAAGGAGTTTCATGGGATGGGTCGGACTAGTCATTTCCTGTCCGTACGATTTCGACACTACAACCTGATACTTCACTGATTACCCGTCACCATCAGGTACTTTGGGTAGTCTTCATTTTATCATAGAATCCAATTTGTAATGAACTAACGAACAAGTATTTCTCTGGCTTCTGTTTCACTAATGGCCCTTTCAATCAAACAGGAGACTCAGGATCGTTTTCATATTCGACGACGATGGATTGTCGTTTGTCACCCTGATTAGAATAAAGGGGATGAGTAGTTAAAAGAGAATCACTGTGATCAATACCGTCTGCTTGATTCAAACATAGAGTGAAAGTGACCTCATCAAAAACCTGACAAATACACGTGTCGGCTATACCTTTTTGATCCACGTCATTCTCAGGAGATTTCCTTGCCATATCGTTAGTACCTGCACATGCTGGGTACAACGCAGGGAACTCTTTTTCAATTTGATCGAATTTCTGATCCAAACTAGACATGTCAGTTACTAGTGGACTACCCATAACCTATAGCTAAGGTCATTGCCTAGTAATAATTTAACGATGGGTAAAGAAATTACTGTCCCACTGTCTCTGGTTGTTGATTTCACTAAAGAGTTCCACAATGTGAAATAATACGTGGGATTTTAAAATTCCGTAACAATGGGAATTAAACTTTCACAAAGTTTATTTAAATATTTTAGCAAATTTCGTATCCAAAGAACAAGCGTCGAAAATTTTATGCTACAAGCCCATGCTCCTAAGATAAGTAAAAGAAAAGAGTGAAAGGGAAAAGCTTTATAAAAATTAACAAATATATTTATTACCCTAGAATATAAACTGAAAATGTTAAACAACAAAGTATATTATGGCAAATGAAATTCCAAAATAATTTAGGACTTACAGGCACAAGCCCAAGTAATTTGAAGTCCTGAATAAAATTCAGTAAAAGTTCTGAAGAAGTCTCAAAACCGATGACTTTTCTGTTGTAGTTATTAAAGTTTTGATGTGTCAGCAGTCATTTATTGAATCACATAAAAATAATTCCAGGTTTGAATTCCGTATGAATTCCAGTGAATGTCTTTATACTAGCATTGTATCAGAACACTTTGTATTTCCAGACAAAATACGCACCTGAATTCAATAATTTGATGAAAATAAATGCATCAATAACTTCACATAACATAATACAACTTCAAGGTGCTGGATGGTAAAGCACGAATGCCCAATTCCTCACATCACAAGATTTTATAGTGTACTAACTGACCTCAGTTCACAATTAGATTTTCGATTTTAAAAACAAAACATCATTACCTATTGGAAAATAGCTTCTAGAATGATCTAATGAGTCATGATTACATACAATATAATAACCTGAAAATATTACTTAGTAAATCCCCAAAGCCAGACCCAAATTAATAAATTTACTCCTTCTTGTGTACCTTCATGAAAATCCTGACATAAAGTACATACACACAGAGAATAATGAAGCTAGTATTAGTTGTTTATGTAAAATGAAATAAGTTTGTTTCAAAAGTCCAATCAAAAAAGCCAGGAATGATAAGTGTATAAAACTCGAAGTCTACCCTCTGGAATAAGCTCATAAACTAGGACAGGCTTTTATATATTTTCTGAGCTCGGAAAGAGGATTGGACACCATTTAATATTTATCTGATACCATTGTGCAATATTTGCTCTGTAAGCATAAAATGGTCACTTATTCTTTCAGTTGTAATTGCGTTGCACGTTAAGTCGTATATGGCGATTAATTCTTATACTTAATATAGTATCGTCTACTATAATGGATGCTAGTTGTTCAACACCTCAAATTGCTTTATCCCAGTGTGTAATGAAACAGGTTTCACTATTTTCAAAATTATTGTGTTTTTAGAATTGAAAATGTTTGAACCTGACTCCATCTTTTTCTAACTCGTATCTTTTCTTTGTTCTTCAGATGGGCTATCATTTTGTTTCCTTGTGGCAAATGCCATTCTAGTCTTCCACCGTACTGAGTTTTAATTTTGTGTTTTAAACAGTCGTCTTTGCTGCAAATACAGAAGCAAAGCTCAAATTGTTAGTTGTAATAGTAATGAAGTAGATAAATCTAAATGTAACTATTTCTACATTCATGCATTGGTGCTACAGTTACTAAAGATTGTTCCAAGTTTTATTTGAACTTTCTTATCAACACCAGTTCTCTGGTAAATTTTAACAAGGTTTAGTGAGACGTGAATGCAATTTCTAAAATCATGAATTATATTCCACTGGCATTATTGAAACATGGCGAAGCTGTCTTAGTGAATACACACTAAACGCAACTGGAACATATGTTTCTAAAACAAGGAACATAACTTTCATTTTACAAGCAATACAATTTATCACTGAAACATTGCGATGAATTTAGTCTTTGTCCACATACTTGCATAGACGTTAAAATGACTAACACAGCAGTTACAGAAAGCATAGAGAATGATTTGTCGTGTCAGATTAGGCCATTATAAAATCGTACCATCGATATGGTCCTTTAACCGAGATAATATACAACGTACCCAGTCGTTTCCTGGACAACTTCCAGCAGATCCTTCACATATCCATTAACCTTGATTCTTTTAGTACCTTTGATAACTTCTGTTTTGAATGCATCATCGAAGAATATGTGTACTGAAATGATATAAATAATTCCCAAGATAAACGTTCCATTTTATAAATGTACAGCTAATCTCTTCCACGACGGTTGTCTCAAAAGGCTGAAGAACGTTTACGACCTTCATTGTCGTTTAACGAAAGCACCAGAAAAAGAAAATATTTTGTGTCGCGACATTCCAACGAGAATTACATTAGCTCTGATTATTTGCAGCATATGCAAGCATGAGATCCTTTTAAAAGCAAACACAAGAACATATATATTTATCTTGGTGGCTTTCATGCCAACATAACTGAACACCTGTATTATTTAACCAGATTGATTAATTATTGGCAATATTAGTGCTTATTATGTGACTCGTATATGTAATTCACGGTTTCATTATGTAAATGTTAGACATGCCATTGGGGTTGGAGCAGCAAGGTCAATTCTCCTGGTCAATATATTGCGTATTAGTTTTTTCATTAAGGTTATGGTAATATCCTGGTCAAAATATTTTTATAAGGTTTTGTTATTATGGTTATGGCTGTTGTTGTAGGGTTTAACGCCATATTTCAGCACACGGTAGGCTATACATGGCGGCCAGTATTAATGGTTGAGGAAGAATCCCTGGGGAAAAACCTGAAAGAACCACCGACCCACGAGATACTACTGGCAGGCTTTCTCACATAACTAGATTAGACGAATCTTAGACTTGAACCCACGCAGCCAGATGTGAGATGGCAGTGATCCGTAATGAACAGCGCTTTAGACCACACGGCCACTCGCGTCCCCTTATGTCTATGGTAATATCTTGGTCAATATTTTGTGTATTAGTTTTTGTATTAAAGTTATGGCAATATCTTGGTTAATATTTTGTGTATTAGTGTTTGTATTAATGTTATGACAATATCTTGGTCAATATTTTGTGTATTAGTTTTTGTATTAATGTTATGGCAATATCTTGGTTAATATTTTGTGTATTAGTGTTTGTATTAATGTTATGGCAATATCTTGGTCAATATTGTGTGTATTAGTTTTTGTATGAAGGTTGTGGCAATATCTTGGCTAAGATTTTGTGTATTAGTGTTTGTATTAATGTTATGGCAATATCTTGGTCAATATTGTGTGTATTGGTTTTTGTATGAAGGTTGTGGCAATATCTTGGTTAATATTTTGTGTATTAGTGTTTGTATTAATGTTATGACAATATCTTGGTCAATATATTGCGTATTAGTTTTTGTATTAAGGTTATGGCAATATCTTGGTCAATATTGTGTGTATTATATTTCATATTATGATTATGTACTATCTTGGTCAATATATTGTGTATTAGTTTTTGTATTATGGTTATGGCAATATCTTGGTCAATATATTGTGTATTAGTTTTTGTATCAAGGTTATGGTAATATCTTGGTCAATATATTGTGTATTAGTTTTTGTATTATGGTTATGGCAATATCTTGGTCACTATATTGTGTATTAGTTTTTGTATTAAGGTTATGGCAATATCTTGGTCAATATATTGTGTATTAGTTTCTTATTCAAGTTATGGAAATATCCTAGTCAATATATTGTGAATTAGGTTTTTAAATAAAGGTTATGGAAATATCCTAGTCAATATATTGTAAATTAGGTTTGCATTAAGGTGATTATAATATCCTGGTTAATATATTGTGTATTAGTTTTTCATTAAGGTTATGGTATTATGCTGGTCAATATATTGTGAAATAGGATTTTGTTAAGGCATTGGCAATAAAGTTATTCGTTTTTAATTGAATGTTAATCTGTGTAATAACTTTTAATTGGGTTTTGTATCATTTAGTTAACTTATTCATTGTAATTAGAAAGTGTTCATTTACATTCTTAGCTAAAACAGTACATTGCGACTATTGCAAATTCGTTCAAGACAAAACTCTGGATCCTAACATTCTGATATAACGTGACTGGTGGTAAATAAAATATTTCATGGCTTTTAGTATATCAACACAGTATATATCTTAACGAATTCGTAACTGTAGGCCTCTCGACTTGCGATATAGCTTTAAACATTATTTCGGATTATTCACAATGCCTTAAGTTCCTAGCAATACATGTTAAATGGAAAGGGATAAAATGGATATAGAACAAGAAACCAAGAAGGAGCTGATAGAATTAGAGAGGGGTAAGATAGAACTGATAAAGCATGGCGAAAAGGTAAGGATAGAATGGGAAAGGGACGCAGAGAGGGAGAAGATATAACAAAGAAAAATAGGCAAGGTTATAAGCTTTGGAGATAGAAGAAATATTAAGGTAGAGTTAGCAAGAGCTAGAAAAGGATAACGAGATTCTGCCTATGAAAGGGTCCTAAATTACTCCCTTTGATGATGAAAAAGATAATATGGATAGTTATCTTCATCGGTTTCAACGGTATGTAGAGAACCAAAAATGGAGTCGAAATGACTGGGCACTGCATCTCAGTTCTTTATGAAAAGGTAAATCACACAATGTGTACTCACGACTTCCTAGAGACGATGTGTTCAATTACGACGTCCTGAAGGAAGCACTTCTAAAAGATACGAGCTCACTGCATAGGGTTTCCGTAAAAGGTTCAGGTATAGCAAGCCCGAGAAGGGAGAAACCTTTGGTCAGTTCAACGTTAGAATAGCGAACTATTTTCAGCGGTCGATTCAATGAAGCGAAGCGGTGAAAAAGTTTCAAGGGTTGACTGATTTCTTGCTCCGAGATCAATTGTTGCACACATTTGGTCGGGAACTAAGTCAGTTTCTGAACAAAAGGCTTTCTCAAACGTACAGGATATGGCTAAACAGGCAGATGTCTTTGCCGAGACTCATGGGTGAACCCAGAATGTGGTTTCAAACGATTTTAAGTCTGGAAACCAGTCAACGAAAATAGTGAGCTTGTGAAATCAGCTGAGGCATCTAGGTCAGCTAGGGATACAGGTCGTCACGGTATCCGTTACTTATTTAAGGAATGGGGTCATGTTCAAGCAAAATGTCCTTAAAGAAAGGGGCTTAATACATAAGGTAGCTGTGGATATACAGAGTGAAGGTATATCTGATTATCTTGTATAGGTAGAACCAGGTATTCGTTCATTTGGCACGTGTCTTTTCCCCGAAGCTTGTATACCAACCGCGAGAGGTTTCATGAAAGGTCGAGAAGTCGTGGCATTAAGTAACACTGGTTGTAGTGATCAAACGTAGTCTCGTGTAGGATTAACCAAATTTTCGGGTGGGAGTCCCCATGTATGGTACTAGATCAGACGATCGATCGCATTCCCTTAGCATGGATCACGGCAGAACACCTTTCCTGACTGGAACTGTTGATGCCCTTTGTATGGAAAACCCTATTTACGATTTGACGATCGGTAATGTTGAAGGTTCCCGTCTTCCATTCATGGCAGATGACGGGATAACCTTGGACCAGGCAGTCGAAACGCAAGAGCAAACCCAACTAGAGAAAATCGCGTTTCAGAAATTAATAGTCCCTGAATCGATCTCCGGAATTTCGGTTGACCAATTCAAACAAGAACAAGAACGTTTCGAATTCATCAATACTATTGTTGAGAAACTCGCGTCCGACGCAATTAAACACTGCAAGGGTGGGGGCAGCTCGAGAATCGTTTGGACGAGTGAGCTAATTCATAGGGAATTTATCACTCTGGAAGGTAAGAGGTATTGGCAAGTGGTCATACCCCAGAGATACAGATCATAAGTACTTAGGGTAGCACATGAGTTTAGCAAGGCAGGATACCTAGGTAAGGCAAAGACCACCAGCAAGAGTAGTTGCTGAATTCTGCTGGTCTGGGGTTAATGGCGATGTCACACGGTTCTGTAGGTTTGGTGAAGACTTTCTGAAAACAGTATGTAAGGGAGTTTGAGTCTAAGATTCGACTAATGAAGTTATGTGAGAAAGCTTGGCAGTAGCTTCTCGTGGGTCGGTGGTTCTTTCCGGGGGGTTTCCGGGTTCTTCCTCCACCATTAATACTGGTCTCTATGTATAGCCTATATTGTGCTTAAAAATGGCATTAAACCATAAAAAAACAAACAAACAAAAAACAATGGTACCATGAAACACATGTTACAAAAAAAATGTGCGCCGAACGACCGCAAGACTGGGACCGCTATTTGAAAGCGGTTCTGTTTGCATACTGTGAAGTACCGCAAGAAAGATTAGGGTTTTCACCCTTCGAATTGTTGTACGGAAGAACAGTTCGAGGCCCGATGCGGATACTACGCGAACCATGGACAGGTGAAGTCGCGAAAAAGGAGTTTAATACTACCTACCAGTACGTGTTAGATCTGCGAAATAAACTAGATACTACATGCCAGATGGCACGTGATGAATTAATGAAATCGGGGCGCAGATATGCCAAGTATTATAACCACAAAGCGCGACACAGAACATTTATTATAGAAGATCATGTTAATAAGTTACTAGTCCGGTGGAAAGGTCCCTACGAAGTTAAAGAGGTCAAGGGTGACATGGACTATAAAATTGACATAGACGGTAATTTAAAGACATTCCATGCTAACGTGCTTAAATTGTACAACAAGAGACAGAGAGACAAAATAGAAAAAGGGGTCTTAAATATCGTTTGTACGGCAGTCATCGACGACGACGTAGTAGACTCAGAAATCGAGTATTCCCTTGAGTGTCCCTTGGGTGTTGCAAGGTAAAGGGCATATAACGTCGGTGTGAATGCGGAGTTGACCAAAGACCAGCGTCAACAAATTAATGCGCTCTTGGTTAAATACTCGAACGTATTCACCGAGAGACCAGGTTGTCCAGCATTGGTAGACCTTACAATTAAACTGAATTCATCTGACCCCGTGAAAATCAAAGGTTATCTGGTACCATACAATGCACGAGAAGTCGTGGACGAAGAGTAGAGTAAAATGTTAGATCTGGGGGTGATTGAACCCTTCAACTCGCCATATTCTTCTCTTGTAGTGCTAGTCAGCAAAAATGACGGAACGAACCCATTCTGTATCAACGTCCGACAGTTAAATAGAATCACGGTGTTCGATGTAGTACCAATGCCAGATATGAAGGTTTTTTTTGCGAAGATGTCGGTCAACCGCTGTATTACCAAATTGGATCTGTCCAAGGGATATTGGCAGGTCCCCATTGTTCAAGAGTCCCTTCCATTGATAGCATTTGCGACCCAGATAGGATTATATCAGTTCAAGGTAATGCCATTCTGGCTAGTAGGTGCCAGTACCACCTGCTGTGATTAGATGCTCAAATTTCTAAAAGGTTTAACGAGCGTTTATAGCTTTGTATACGACATATTCGTGTACACGAATACTTGGAGTGAGCACGTGTCCGTCTTGGGGAAACTCTTCGATAGACTCCGCAGAGCGAACCTCACAGTGAGACCCACTAAATGCATTTTTGGCTATACATAATTTAGATTGTTCGGGTCTAAGTGTCAGTGGTTCGGATGAGTTGAAACCTTACCCCATGTGGGAGCTATTAGAAACGCACCCGAACCTTTTGTTTTGGATCTTGTCAAGGAGTGTACACTCTCCATTGTGTTCTGCAGCCATAGGGTTAAGTGTTAAATGTATATTTCATTTGATGTTAAGTTTATTCAGTTTGTAATGTCATATTGTGTAATGATGCATTAATTACAACGCATATTTGAAACGTTGTGAGCTTTGAATTAAAAGTTGCTCTTAGAGTTTAATGTATAAGCATATATCTAGAGATTTTTCAGAACCCATTATTATTACCAGTTTGGTTGTATTGTAGCTGACTAGAGCTGTTTATGGGTGACTGTAGCTATTTAGGGTGGTTGGATGCTGTTTAGAGCTGTATGGAGTTTCCAGAGTATTTAGTGCTGCGTGCTGTTGATACGTATGTATGTATGTACGTATGTATGTACATTTGGTGGAGCCATGAACGTAGATGTAGCTAATTCAAGGGTGATGTATGCTGTCTGTACGCGTGTAGACGTATGACTGTACATGTGGTGGATCCGTGAAGGGTGAGAGCGACCGATAAAAGTGTAGGCCAACCCAAGGATTCGATGAAACTGTGCGGTTCATCAGTTTGCGAATCGTATGAATGTACAACGGTCAAGACGGATATGTTTATCCCAATTGTTATTTAAATTGTGTACACTTTCTTTTTGAGATTATTTTTAATCTTAGTTGTATTCCAGGATATTTTATGAATTTCACTTAAAGTGAATAACGTTATTTCAAACACATTTGAATACCTTGAGATTATTTGAATCTTAATCGTAGTCCATACGTGAGATTATGTGAATCTCACTTACAGTGCATATTATCCGAAACGTATATGCAGTCCATGAGGTTTCCTGAATCTGTATTTCATACTGAATTCATATTTTGGGTTTATTTTCAATGTTTGAATATTTGTGTAGAGTGATTGGATCAATCGTATGTTGGGAGCTAGTGAGAATCATTGTATTTATACACCATATATTTTTTCTCTATTAATTCATTTCATAAATTTCCCTCTTTTACACATTGTGTTTGTGTTATTCATTGAATCCAAAACCCACTCGGTTTCTATTCTGCATCAGTCTTACTTAAATTATATACAAGTTTAATATTGTTTTAATCAGTGGTTCTTGCTGTTCATTTTCCAAACACGGCATCATTATGGTTGCTCTTGCAGCTAACGTCATTTAAAATGCTATATTAGAAAATATAATATTAATAGACAAGGGATAAATTTTAATTTTCCCGACAGATTTATTGTATAGTATTTTGTAAAGGAATTTCATCTACCCAATCAAATATCGTTATAGGGGTATTATAAAACGGGGTTTCATTAGATGGAAAATGTTCAATAAAATTGTAAAGTACAACTCATGGAAAGAATAGAAAAATACATACATACATGCATGCATGCATGCATGCATGCATGCATGCATGCATACATACATACATACATACATACATACATACATACATACATACATACATACATACATACATACATACATATATACATACATACATACTCACGCACGCAAGCACGCACACACACACACCTCTACATACATACATAGATGCATACATACATACATACATACATACATACATACATACATACATACATACATACATACATACATACATACATACATACATACATCCATCCATCCATCCATCCATCCATCCATCCATCCATCCATCCATCCATACATACATACATACATACATACATACATACATACATACATACATACATACATACATACATACATACATAATTGTGAGTTTACGACAATATAAAATAAAGCATCAGTGCCTTGGAGTAATCGCAGCAGTGTGTATTAATATGGGAAAGTACATATTGCTCAATTGTATATAAAAATGCAGGTTGCTTAAATATGGCAACATTGCATACTTTATCACTGTGTGTAATTATTTCATCAGTGTGTGTAATTATTTCATCAGTGTGTGTAATTATTTCATCAGTGTGTGTAATTATTTCATCAGTGTGTGTAATTATTTCATCAGTGTGTGTAAATTTTTCATTGTTGTGTGTAATGTATTCATAATTGTAAAGATGGTGAGTCATTCTTACCTTCAAAATTGTAGAAATCGTGGTCAAAGTTCCTGTCTAGTTTCAAAAGAAGGTCTCTAAAGTGTCTTCCGTTTGTTTGATCTTGATCTTTATCAAGCCTTTGAGGAAATGATTTACCAGTAGAACATTAATTTCATATAAAGACTATATGCACGTACAATACATGAAAACGCAAATTAAACACACGTACTATAAATATAAGAAAAAGTACCCTCATGAATAAAATATCGTGCCTTAGATACATAAAACTGGATATGCTATACTCAATGACAAGAACTCATTGACACAATAGCGTTTTGTCTTCTTAGATTTGTAGTTTAACGACGTTATTAAAATGCTTGCTAAATCGCCAAAACAGAAGGCTTTGTAAAAGTATGCAGATGAATGGATTGGATTGTCAACATCGTTTTACATCCGTTAAGATCAGTTATTCACAATAATTATCTTGCTTAATAACTATATAAGGAGTGATGTTCATTCAGTGCAACCGTTCCAAACAATACAACAGTCCCATGAATGTCAAGACAGTTTAACAGCAGTCACAGACATTTTGGCTCTAAACTGTTAAATGTACTGTCGTTTGAACATGAGTTTTAACAAGGATCCAAAGTGTTCTTTGCACCACACCTTCGTGATTATATTCCCTGCATTATTTGGACTCGTAAAGAAATTAACTGTAGTGGTGGTGGTTATAATATTATAATTAATTTCTAATTAATCAATATTACAGTGCCTTGTTAAAGTTCTATAGTCATGAAACAATAACGTTAAACATAGCTCGGATATCAGGGAAATAAGTGTTTCGTTTAGTTTGACATTTGGTGATGTGTGCCGAGGCAGCTTATACTCTGGAGTATAGCCAGCAACAAACCTTTCAAAATTCTCCATGCTGCCAATACGACAAAGGTCAACTGCACACATGTGAGCATATATATTTGATCACTGGAACTGAATGAGAATTGTGACAAACTCTACTTCGCGCTTTATATTGCAGAGATTCAAGCCATCATGTTATAGGTATATTTATTATCGCATTGTAGCTGCTACTAATTATGCAAAAGCCTAACGTTACACAGAGAACAAATGATCAGAAGACTTACACAAACTTCCACATTCTTGCCATCACCACCTATATCATTATGCCATGTCCACATTAGCAATAGATTCTCACCTGTCTGGATTGCTGTAATTAATTGACTTAAATAATCTAACCCAATACCTCCCTAGTTAAAGAAGCAGCTTTAAACGATCGTGTGAGGATGTTGTCACTAAGTATATTCTTGTTTTAAAAACTGAACCAAAAAACAATTATAACAGGGCTACTGTCTATCATGGCCGTATGATAGCAGAATAATGCACGTACAAAGATTCGTACATGGAGCATATATGCTACATTGTTTCAATTCGACTTTAATGCAGCTTTTTTAAGAAATGCCGAGACAGCTTAGAAATATTTTTAAATTTTGCATCAACTTTATAAATGGCTAATTATCTATAGGTTCTAGAAAGATATGTGGTGTTAGGGGTGCTGGTGGTGGTGGTGGTGTGTGTGTGTGTGTGTGTGTGAATAAACTAGGGTATATTTTTAACCCAAGCTAGTCAGCATTTTTAGTGAAGAAATGAAACAGTGACAGGGGACGAAAGAACAAAAACGATAATATCCCTTTCTCCACGCTGACCTTGAGACAAGAAACGCGATTTCTTCTTTAATTAGGGCAAATATACATACATAATATAAACAATATACAATATAAAATTCCGTTTTTTACATTTTACTTGCAGACACATATGCAAATGTTGCTACACAAAATATAGAATGGGGAATTTGGGACTTTACAGAGTTGGTGCTAATATGGTTATATAGCCTGGACTATAAACGGATAACAGAAAGTTGTCTACTTCGTTTTTTAATGAATAGCTAACGCATTGTTAACACGGAGAGGAATTGCACAATAAAAACGGGTATATCATCATAGTGATGCGTCATATCACCTTAATTCGTTTCAGCCTGTATTTTACTTTGGTACAAAAAAAATTAACATACAGTCTGTTTAAAAAATCATTGACTTAATAGACAAAGAAAAGTGAAATTAAAATTAAAATTAAAATTAAAAGTGAAATTAAAGTTAACCATACCTTAGGATTGACTGCATTAGTTTCTTCATTTCAGATTTGGTTTCGTGCCACATCGTGGCGCATATGTAGATGAGGGGCGTCACAGACGAGGCTTTTCCTTTAGCATCTACTGATGGTCCTTCTTCAGGGGACGAGTTCTCCTTATTTACGAACATTATTTGTATGAAGTAGGTTCCATTAGTGAACAAAAATATAAACATAAATTGAAACACAATCAAGCACTTACGCACAGCGACTGTTTGAATGTTTGCTTTAAACTCAGTGAATAAATGTTCTGATAATGTTCCTCATCCATTGACCTCGCGAAATTCTTACAGTGTTGATAGCTTGCGGTTTTCATAACAAACAATGAAAACGTTACTTTTTGTTTTTGTTTTATATCAACTAGATAATTCGTTCTGATAACTCAGCTTTTTCGCTTTCTATGTTCTTTTACTCGACTAACTTTCCTTATTCAGCTTATTTCTTTTTCTCCTTTCGTATGCGTACAAAGCTCTCATACGCTTATCAAATTATCTTAAAACGCTTATCTTGTAATATCAAGTTTTGACTTTATAGAGAAAAAAATCAAATTTTCATCGGTATTTAAATTCCGTGGTTGTAGAATGTCGATATAAACATGCTTCTTGATTGGGTCTTCTAATCTGTGTTTATACTAGGTACACTATCAATAAGTTGTATCCTGCGGACGAGTTGTATCCTGCGGACGGGTTGTATCATACACTAAATGTTGCTCACAAAAGATATCCAACTCTCTAATAACATAACCAAAACGCTACCTAAAGATCCCAAAAGGAAGACTGGAATAAATATTTTAAATATTATGTTTTGTTAAACAGACCCAGTTTCAACAACATTATAAATTGTGTTAGAACCAGCTGACGCAATATTGGTAGTATTATCAGTGAAAGTCCTAATAGTATTAACTTGTATCAACGGATGATCATTATCATCATCATCATCGGTCACAATCATCATCACCATCATCATCATCGTCTTGATGATCAATATTTTCCACTTTTACAAGCAAAATAGAATTAACCGTTTGTGATTATTATTGTTATTTCCTGCAAGCTATGTAATGCAGTACTCTTTGCTTTTTTCATGGGAATGAAGCCTTGATATTGCCATCATCATTTAAGTTTCTCTTAAATGTTCTTTTATGAGCTGATATATATATATATATATATATATATATATATATATATATATATATATATATATGTGTGTGTGTGTGTGTGTGTGTGTGTGTGTGTGTGTGTGTAAGTAACATTATACATCTACTTCGATAGAACAAGTTCAAAGTTTTCATAATTCTACATTTAACGAAACTAATTTGGTCTTGAAGGAGCAAATCCGCTCACCCACAATCATCATGTTACCTGTTATCATTCTAACTGGATGATAATGTATTCTGCATAATCTTTAATTTAAAAGAAAATATTTATTAAAAATTTATAAATATGATGAAATTGTGATAATATGGATTTTTCTCTATGAGCGCTAAAACATAATGCAGATTTCCTTCTATTAATTAAGCAACTCAAATTTTAACTCACCTGGACGTGACGTCAACTAAGCTAAGGATATAAATCTTAGCCCATCCCAAATTAATCGTTAGCATTGCTAGTTTTAACTTCTTCCTAAAACCATACGATCAAATTTAAATTGGCAGAAATGGTTCCAATTCAGTGGTCTTAAATAATTTTGCTTGCTAAGGGGAAGCCACCACGTATGCAGCTTTGATCATTTGTCCAATTAATTGAGCCATTTCGATGTTGTAAGAACGTTTCTTCTATAATCGATACCATGGCTAGGAAGCTAGTTGGATACAATTGCGTATCTCTTGTGTGTTTCTACCGTTCGAAACAAACCTGCTCAGTTTTTCTTCAGGAGTCAAAAATATTTCTAAATAGTTGCTTAGAAAGACAAATTATTAGTACTTTGAAACCACGCAAACATGAA
Organism: Unio pictorum; assembly: GCA_030141615.1. Lineage (NCBI taxonomy): Eukaryota > Metazoa > Mollusca > Bivalvia > Unionida > Unionidae > Unio > Unio pictorum. The sequence goes on from JARLTB010000377.1 coordinate 13,124,370, forward strand.
TTGAATGAAAGACCTATCATAAAAAACTCATATCCAGCTTGATAAACTGATTCATGCCATCTTGAAAAAAGGCAAAGAGTAATTTAAATAATTCTTACGAAAGGAGGTATTTTTTTCTTTAGATCGGATGAGCTATTTTTCTTTCAAATAGAAACAATTCATTTGACATTATCTACGAATTTGTGTCAAATGTGGATTCCTGACCACGTAGGTGGAACATTTGCTCTTTGAACTTTAAAAAGAGTAGAGTCACCTCTGATTTCAATTTATTAAGAATACGTCAATTTGTAACAAAATAACTTTAAGAGATACCTCCGCCATATAGTCATGTCTTCTACAGCAACTTTTAAGAGTTAACTCCCGAAATAGTCATGTTTTGTTTTTTTATGGTTTAACGCCATTTTTCAGCACAATATAGGCTATACATGGCGGCCAGTATTAAATGGTGGAGGAAGAACCCGGACAACCCCCCGGAAAGAACCACCGACCCACGAAAAGCTACTGGCAAGCTTTCTCACATAACTACATTTGCCGAATCTTAGACTCGAACACACGCAGACAGAGGTGAGATGGCAGTGGTCAGTAACGGACAGCGCTTTAGACCACTCGGCCACTCGGGACCCCCCGAATAGTCATGTCCTTCCACAGCAACTTGATATCCAAACTATTTTAGACGTTACTCAACAACCTTTAATACATTGTTTCAAAACTGTTTTTCGGAAAGCTTAATCAGATTTGTTCCACAATGAATGCACTGGATTACTTCATTCGAAACAAACTTGTTGCCTTAGTAACCATATGCAGAAGCTATATTCAACATATTTTCTCGAGACTATGTGAGTTACGTTGATCAAAGACGATATCAATGCTTATTTGAACATATTCAAATTATGAGCTCATTAACTCCTTTGAGGATGGCCTGGGTTATGTCGAAGTCATTTGGAAAACCTATTTCAGCTTTGGAAGACAGAGGTTTTCATAAACAAGGGCATAATCCTTACCGTTCCGGTTACTTTATCATGTTCCATACGTTTTCTGTTAAGTGGCAAGGATTGGCAAAGAAGAACTCCACAGTAGGCAGACCTAGCGAACAACCTGTTTAAAAATACAAAATATAGGACCCTATATACGGGACTATTCAGTGAATGGTGTTTGCATGACACACTTAAGCTCACAATTCAGCGTCATATACTATAACGGGATAACGTAATTAAAGTTACAATCGAATCTTCTAGATTTAAAGCGTGTCTTCTGCTTCGAGCAGAAAGAGTGTTGAGAATAATATTCATAAACCAATCAGTCATAAACCTCATTAACCCCAGCCCTTATATCATTACCATTCCTAAGACTTCTGTCATGAAACTCTTTAACCCTTGTCATATAACATTTCTCCGCTACGAACCCATACTGTAAAACACAAGCAGCCGAAGGATCGAATTACTCTACTTTTAGCTAGAATTTCCGGTATGCAGGACTCGAAATATCGATGAATCGGAACCAGTCTAGAAATATATAAAGATACAATATATAAAATGAATGTATCTTCAACTAACAGCTTATCCTACTGGTAACTGAAAACGAGCAAAGGCATTGTTTTAGTGATATGATTTCAGTCCCTTTATACCCTTGAGAAAGGAAGACTCATTGCTGAAATCAGCACCTGTCTCAAAAATCACCAGTTATTGTTAGGTCTCAGAAATGTAACGTTACTGAATTTTTAGTATCATGGTATTTGAATGGGTTTACTATGGGAAAAGACTTAGCACCACGAGTCCCGTAGATATTTATTCAGCTAATAACTATATTTATTGAGTAGTTTCATGACGCAATCGGGTTGTAGAGGAGGGACGAATGATGCTAAGTTCCTAAGGTAACACCTATTAACCCATGAGCAAGTGTCAGGAGACAAGAATTGTGATTTGAGGTTAAATGATGTCGTTTGCAATTGTTCATGGAAATATATATTGTACAAAAGGTAGTAAAGCAAACACGCATATATTTAGAAGATTTGGGGGGAGGTAAAGGGTGTTTTAAAGATGCATACATAAGCAAAATGTATAGCTGGTAATATATGATGATTTTGTGTTTTATTTTTACGTCATTAATTTTAAATGTAATGCAACTCTCTTATATAAACAAAGAGAAACAAGAAAAGGCAATCTAGAAGTTTTTTTTAGGATAAGCGCCGACACAGACATTTTCAGAGATACAAATTTTAAAACTATTGACTACATTAACACCCATCTCTCTCTCTCTCTCTCTCTCTCTCTCTCTCTCTCTCTCTCTCTCTCTCTCTCTATATATATATATATATATATATATATATATATATATACATATATATATATATATATATATATATATATATATATATATATATATATATATATATATATATATATATATATATATATATATATATATATATAAACAACTCTGGAAGGTCGGAGTGAAACTCTGGAAGGTCGGAGTGAGTTTTACGTAGATAAATATTTGTAAATTATTTCATGTTTTTATTTAGAAGCTCTGAAGCGTAAGGTCAATTATCAGCACTTACTGTTCCGATTTCTGAAGGCGTTTCGTCCCTGGTAACCATGTGTGGTAACTTATAATCAGGAATGACACGTATCCACAAATACCTGTGATAAAAAATAAATGAAAGAAGTCTTTGCAGTTATTTACTTAATTGTTTACATCGTTTCTTAGTGCTAAGCCAATATGCAAATAAGTCGCTCTAGTTACCACGGTCAGTATGGAGAAGCACATTAAAAGTTCACGGTCAGTATGGAGAAGCACATTAAAAGTTCACGGTCATTATGGAGAAACACATTAAAAGTTCACGGTCATTATGGAGAAACACATTAAACAATTAGTATTAGTATAATTGATATTAGAAGTAGTACTGTAAGTAATAGTAGGAGAAGTAGTAGTACTAGTAGTAGCATTAACATAGTTGTTTTTGTCATAATTAGTGTGAGTAGTAGCATTCTTATCTTCTCAGCTAGTAGTAGTAGTAGTAGTAGTAGTAGTAGTAGTCCCATTTTTGAACACATTACGAAATCCTTATATTGGCAAAACATAAAGAACAGGCATTTTGAGAGCGAGACCTAGGTCTATTTTACCTGTGGTCACACATATTTTATTTTTTTTAAATCTAACTCTTTGTTGTAAAGTTGCATTTACATACAATTCGGCATAGAAAAGTGACCTTGTATCCAAAATTATCACAGACTTAAAGAAGTGAACGTTCTAGACTACTCTGAAATGATTAATGTATATTAAGTAGTACAACTAAAATTACTATATGTGATGCACAAGTTGTGTTCATTTTAAATATATTCTAACAAAGCCCTACCAATAACACAATTGACAAACACATACCTGCTGTGATGATTATCCAGTAATGAGAATTCATAATGTATTCGGTCATCTTAAACTCCTTGTCCGACCAGTAAGGAAACGGCAGATCGCATGTCTGATTATTTCCGTAAATATTGCGACCCATGTATCCAATCAAAATCCCTGTGGCTACAGGTGACGATATGGCCAATGGCAGTGACATACACGCTATCTGAGCGAGAATATTGCAACCTATTTTAGCTGCGTTGTAGCAAAGGCCACTGCAAACAATGCTAAGTATTGCTACTACTATTGGTAAGTAGTTATCACAATGGCCGAAAGACGGAGCTGCGATGACTTTTGTTCTTCCAACAAGGTAATCCGTAACATCTTGTGCAATAGATAAATTATGCAAATTGCCAAACATTGCATTCATGCAGTCGACGCCATTATGGCATGGAATTCCGAATATCAATAGCGGAAAAATGAAAGTGAGGCATATTTTCCACAGATTACACACGAAATTGAACTTTTTTCTCCTATTATGTATTTCGTGTATAAAGCGTTCAATTTTGCCCGAGATGGTGCTTTTCTCTCTTTTTAGGTTTAGATAATTATCCCACCAGCAAATCGAGACAAGAATTGGCGACAATGTATGAAATGATGCTTGTAAATGATCCATTTGGGATTCTAACACGTAGTAAATGTACGTTAACCCTGCAATACAAAAAATATATGAATCATAAGTCCATTAAAACCTTTACACAATCGCTAAGCTATATAACAAAAACTTTTTAAAAAATTAAACACTTTTCTTAAGTTTGTTTATATTTCCACAAATATTGAAGCCGTCCATTATACAATTTGTTTATCTTATATAAAGTGACAAAAACCAATTGACACAGTTGAATTCAAAATGTAAATAAAACGTCAGTGTAGGTTAGATTTCAATTCTCCAACACTTGTTTTACAATACATCACTGGAATTCCAAGTACAAGTGACCGCTCCGAAACCGGCCAGAATACAATTGTATTTCATTATACACAAACGCTAATAGGATGACCTCAGTATGCAACCTAATTTCTGTTCATAAATTAATGGGATTGTCCTAATATATACAGGCAACATTTTTCAGTGGTTACTAAACGTCATGGGGGGATCAAACAATTTAAATTCATTTTATTTGGGACAACAACATAATGCTATGACATCTGATTTTCCCAAACTGTGTATGGGTACTATTAGCAGTTACGGTTTTTAATTTGAAATACTGTTATTAAAAATTGTTTTGACAATCATTGACTGCAAAAATATCGCATAAACCCAAACTATTTTAAATTCAATCTTAATATCTAAACATTCGTATTTGTTATGTTGATAAATCATTTCTAATGATTGCTTCAGTTGTTTAATTTTATTTTCTATAACATTGAGAATTTCACAGTAGCAAAAAGCAATATAGAGATTGCAACTGAAACTGCATTATAAATACTAATATTGGCTGATTACACAATAAAAGGTTTACGTTTCCAGATCATTACGTTACTGTACCAAATACGTAACTCTACTCTTACAAGAAAGCAAACAAACAAAACTTGCTCCAGACGATACAATCAACACAAACCAATGGCTCCTATTTGCAGAAGGACACCAATTATCAGCATTGCCTTTACAATCCATGCACGAGACGGATGGGTGGGGCGACTTATAGTTCCCAGGAGTCCAGGCAACCAGGCTACTTGAAAGCAAACCATTACACAGGCAAAGGGATCAAGACTCGGAAGGACCATGAAGACAAACATGCAAAGACCCATAGAATGTAATGTCTCTAAGATCATCACCTGCAAATAAATTTGACAAGGAAGTAGGAGCAGTAGTATAAATACGTGTTGTTTTCGCAACATCAGTAACAGTCGTTGGTTCAATGTACATAATATATACCACTAGACCCAAAGTATTTCAGTGGTTCAGTGGTACGTATTTCAGTGGTTCGTTGGTTCAGTGTACATAATATATACCACTAGACCCAAAGTATTTCAGTGGTTCAGTGGTACGTATTTCAGTGGTTCGTTGGTTCAGTGTACATAATATATACCACTAGACCCAAAGTATTTTCCCACAAATAATGACCAGCATTTGCTACATAACTGTGCACATACACTAAGCATTTCATGCATGTCCTTTTGTTATTTCAACAATTTTTCAACAATTTTGAAAAGGTTCCGAATATCGTTTCATGTCACCCTTTCGCCCTTTTGACAAACAGAAATTTACCAGACGACAAACTCAAGCAGTTAATTTAACCAGTCGGCCCAAACTATTACGAGCTGAAACTGGCGTATTTGGACAAGCCACCCAACATTCGAAACCATGCCCTACACCCCAACCTTTGACGGCTGAGCCGCATTACACCCATCGCCAAAAGGCTGGCGCAAACTAACGAGAGCATTCAGTTTAAAGAAAGATAGATTCATATATTTTACAATCTGATTTTAGTATATCCACATAAACTGGAGATGATGTTTATAGACAAACGTAAATGTGTTTGATTTATACGATGGAGAAAAGACTTTGGGGGATAAACTGTTTTAGTGACTGTTATGGTATGCATTTGACAGAGCAATAAGAGGAAATGGCATCCGCGCATGCTGTGTGGTAGAGGAACATGAACCGTGAACGGGATATGCGTAAATTGTGGTGGTACCCGTTCGGATTCAGACATAAATAGAGAATAAAACAGAAGCATTGCATTAGAATAAGGTTATATGTGAACCATAAGAAAAGCAAAATCGATGTATAAAAGTGGGTTGACATAATTAATGTCTAATCTGATTACGTCAAAATTGATTTAGAAAATTGTGCTGAATTATATTAAACTTGATTCTACTGTACAATGTATATTATAACTTGCATGAACGAATTTCTCCAAAGTTAGCAGCTACTCGAAGTGAATGTGTTGACCCGATGAACGCACTATCAAAAGGGTCTCATCAACCAGCCCATAAAACGCTCCAATTTAACGGCCAGTGCAAACAGCTTCTAACGGGAAGACAGCCTGTTTCCTCCTGTTGCAATTATCAGGCGGATGGCAGAGCCCTGGGTCCTGCCAACCTTTGTAGTTCTGCACGGCAGAAACGACGGGGTCGTGAAATAGAATTTGGCCACAATGCCGGAGAGGCACGTGCTAGAAAGTGACGCCGTCGAACATCTTGATGCCACAGAGGTATTCGTGATGATTTATAGTGTCGACCGAGTAAAGGAATCTAACATTAGCGGTGTAGAGCTATGGAATCACAAGGAGAGATACCAGTGCCATATTAAGGAGATGCCACAAATAAAGTATTTAACTTCAACCAGCACGTCTATCTAGAAATATATGAAGGTAAAACGTCATAAACAAATATGGTCGCATTACTAATGAGGCCATCAACACAGCACTGGCCAACAACATCTGCACCATCCCAAAGATCATGGAAGAGTACACGACTTTCTCACTGAGGCCGTGAGATATATTGGCAACCTAACGTTTATGAACAGCAGCCTCAATAAATTGACTAATAGAATGTTAGCAGTAAACGTAGGAGAACATTAATCGTCTGATCATCAATGGAGATTACCCATACACAAACAGACGCAGTTGCCAGCAATTTAAAGAAACAGAGCTTCCATCCATAGAAGCCTTCTTCACCAAATTAGCCGTGCCGGCATAATAGACATATAACCATGGGCAAAGTGTGTGCAAGAACATGGCAAACTATCCCAGCCTTTACCACAAGACGGATATGCTTCTGTTATAGAACGTTTTCAAACTCATCGATTACATCATTTGGCTTTGATCACTAATTTACTCGTCTGGCATCCGCTGGAACACTTTCGAGAAGACTAATGTCAAGTTCGTCTGGCATCAGCTGGACGCTTTCGAGAAAAAGACCAATGTCAAGCTTGAGCTGCTGATAGACATGGTTATGCGCATAGTTATATGCCAGTGAAAGAGTGTCGGCTATTCGATTATGCCATGTCGTTATAATGTGAGCAACCCAATGAGTCCATACTACGACAGCAAAAGGCCACTTAACTTGATAACCTATGCAACCATCATAAGAATCGACAAATACTGTTAACTGGAAAAGAAGGTTTCTCTGGTCTTTGGTCTACGATAATGTAATCATCTGGATATTCGCACAATAATATTTCAGATGAAAATGGTCGAGATTATATATAAAAGCTGTTTCTGGCGCATGAAGAAAGGTTGCACATAATAACAGCCTATTTCTAAAACATTTCTTTGGAACGGAAAAGCCATTGAGCACATACAATTCAAGACTGAGGACCAATTTGTAAATATTTCCTCTTTGTTAGAGACGTTATAGTTAAAGACTCCACAGACGCTACGTTTTGAGTCTCTGTTAAAGCGATACACTGGCGACAATATAGCATTGTACAAAGTCTTTATCGACTTTAATAAACTGCAGACAGTATTTTTGTGTACTAGATATTTGTATTTAATACTTATGGTTAACAAAATGGAATGCATAATTTCATCTCAATAAGTATATATCGCAATGACTATGGAACATGATATTTCTGATAACAAAATGTGTTGTGTCATTTAGTGAAAACAATGGTATATCTAGCCAGAGGCAGACAGAGAGGAAGAATCAGGAAACGAAATTATGACTATAGCAGGGACACAATGCGTTTCATTACAATGTAAAGAATGCTAAATATTTTCCAACCGAAAAAAGAACATAAATCGGGATTATAAATGCTGTCACGTGCAGATGTAATAATAATAATAATAATAATAATAATAATAATAATAATAATGAAATTTGTATAGCGCCTAATATGTAGAAGCCCTTTACAACATGATGAAAACATATAAGTTACAAAATATTATTAGGTCTCTAAGTTTGTTCTTGCAGTCGAAAAAGGTGAGTTTTAAGAGCACTCTTAAAACGGACCACTGTGTCTTTGTGTCTAATTTCAATGGGCAATTCGTTCCACATCGCCGAGCTCTGTTATGCAAACAAAAGAACGTTGTCCAGAAGAGGAGCGTAATTATATTGCCGGTGTATACACATTGGTGAGGCCGGATAGTTATGTTGGACTGGTGTCTGTCATTGAAACATAGCACAGAGAAAATATTTTGTGCTTGATTCTGTATCGAATGGATAGCCAGTGCAGTGTACAGAGCAGTGGTGAGGTGTCCTCTAATTGAGGTACTCTAAAGATGATCCGTCAGCTATGTTTTGAACTTTTTGAAGTTTCTGGAGTAAATACTTTAATGAACCAGACAGAACTGAGTTACAATAGTCCAGTATTGAAAGTACTAATGAACACACAAATGTTTTAGTTGCATTTTAGTTGCATCAACTGAAAGATATTTGCGAATGGAACTGATGCGTCTCAGTTCAAGATATGCAGCCTTGCATATGTTCATGAAATTTTGGTGCAATGCGAGAGTACTGTCTTAAGTAACACCTAGGTTTCGTACTGACTGTTTGAATTTAACATTGGTATTGCTGATATTTCTTGCCTGAAAAAACGGATGTGAATGAGAAAGTCTTTGTGTTGTGATCAGAATAGCCTCAGTGTTATCACCATTCATCTGCAGCTTGTTACATGTCATCCATGATTTCACATCGGAATTACACCTCTCTACTCCATGGATGGTGGCATTAACTTCAGTTGGGTGGCTAGCCTTATATATTTGGGTGTCATCAGCGTACAATTGGTGAGACACTGGGTGATGATCTATGACACTTGAGAGCGGTTGAGTGTACAGAATACAGAGAACCTGTCCAAGAACAGACACCTGTGGAACACCACAACATATATCAACTGGGCTGAAATATATTCCATTTGCAGATACAGTTTCTGTCATGTTGACTAAGTAGGACTTAAACCACTGTAAGGCTATATTCTGAATGACAAATATATGCTGGAGACGGCACAGTAATATATCATGGTCTATTGTGTCAAATGCTGCTGTAAAATCAAGAGGGTAACGACTGTAATCATTCCACTATCCAAAGCAGAGATAAAGTCATTAAATACTTTCAGAAGAGTAGTTTCAGTACTGTGGTAACAGTGATATACCGACTGTACATTGCTGAAAAGACTGTCTGAATTCAAATGAGATACAAGTTGGGTTAAAACAACTTTTTCTAAGATTTTTTATAAGAATGGGAGATTATAAACTGGGCGGTAGTTCTTTCATTCGTTATGATCAAGTGTTGGTTTCTTCAGCAGAGGCTTTACGATGGCAATTTTTAAAAATGATGGGAATTCTCCCGATGAGAGAGAGAGATATTAATAACATCAGTTAGTGAAGGCAATATTGGGTCTAAGCACTCAAGCAGCAGTGATGTCGGAATTGGATCAAGTTCACAAGACTTTGGTGCACTCTTCATCACGATTGTCCGTACTAAATCAACAGAGACAGGTTCAAATGGTCCTAATGATTTTCACTGAAATTCTGTATCATAACTATATGGTGACGAGTCAGTTGAAATTGTGTTGTCAAGCAAGTCTCTAATGGTTTGTACTTTGTCACGGAAGAAATTTGCAAATAGGTCCTGAAGGTCTACTGGAGCGAAGCTAGTGGGAATTGGTATACATTTGTTCCTTGACATTAGTTTGTGAGTTATCTTGGAGAGCTCTTTTCGGCTGGAACTCTCCGTGATCTTTGTACTGTAGTGGGATAATTTTGCTAAATTGACTATGTTTGTGAAGTTCTTCTTAGTGGCTTCATAAATTTGTTTATGAATAGTGAGTCTGGTGGAAAGCCAAAGCCTCTCTGTTTTTCGACGATGTCTTTTAGCAGTGCGAAGCTGGTCCTTAACCTTGCTATACCATGGAGTACACCGTTTTATTGATAGTCTGCATTTGGTGGCTGTGGCATATTTTTCAAGCAATGAACGCAGGCAGTTATCGCGTTGTTCTACTGTAGGATGTAAGTACGATGTTAGGTTTTCTTGGATGTCATGCATGAATTTAGTTATATTTATCACACGGAGTTTTCTCTTAGTAGCAAATAAAAGTGGAGGGTTAGGGATTGATACATCGAGATGGCATATAATGCAGAAGTGATCTGATGCACGTTCGTGGGATGCATAGGTGGATTGCAGAATATTAGCATCAGATCTATGAAGAAACCAGTCTTACACACACACACACACACACACACACACACACACACACACACACACACACACACATATACATACATACATACATACATACATACATACATACATACATACATACATACATACATACATACATACATACATACATACATACATACAGACATACATACATACATACTTCTGTTTACCATAACAAATCCGTTCCAGCCAGGATTGGAGCTTTTGTTTTTGAAAATAAGTTTCCATCCACATGACAAGGTTGTGAAGAAATACGGAGCCGAAATAATTAACACCATGGCCCATATCCACTGGACGTTTGTTGTATCTGTAGGATAGCTGAAGTTAAAACAATAAATACAATGTCAAAATCCAGGATAATATATTTTACCAAAATCTATAATAACTATTGAAACAACTGGAATGACGAAACATATTGGCAAAGAAAGCTCTTTGATAATTTCATTTTACTATTTAAAATTCGAATTGTAATGATATCAAATAAACGAAATAAAATTAACGTCAATAATTCAGTGTTTCCAAAACTGAATGTATATGGCAGTCACCTTTGAAACCTTTAACAAGAAGTACCCATTGATTTATGTGTGAAAGGTGTTGCAATTGTTTAAAACAATGTCTTTGAAACGTCTCTTACCTGATGGAATTATGAACTGTTTTTTGCGCCCAGTACGAAGTCGTGTCGTTCGTGTCATTCCTTGGTGGAAACATATTTGATGTAATCAGAACGAGGCAGAGCTTTGATACCACCGCCGTTGTTAAGACTAACAGGAACAGGATAATGCATACAGTAACCTTGACAGCTACATACACGCCATCCAACATGCGGTCATTCGGTACGGATAAGTGCTCTTCCGCACGTGTGTCACGCATGATGTCCCAATAGTACTGTTTCTCTCTAATAATAATAATAATAATAATAATAATAACAATAATAATAATAACGATCTGCTTTTTCGTTACCTTTACTACCGATATATCAGGATAATCAACAGCAGGGATTGGAGCCAAGCAATACGGCCTAAAAGTAGGTTGTACCAAGACAAACATAACCTACGTTTTCGGATTGTGAGGTAGGATATGTAATAATAGACACACAAAGTAGATCTCAAAATCCCCTGCTAAAATTCGTAATGACAACTGAAGGAGAAGTCGTGGTAACCGTGCCAAATTGTCAAAACATTATTCCCTCAATCCACGGGTTTGGTAAACAAAAAAATAATACTTATACAAATCGCAGTACTTACCTTCTTTCTGATGCATTCAATAAGTCATACCTAATTGCGTTTAATTTTAAACCCCGATGAATTTGGGCAACGTGTATGGAAACTCAAATTTACACAGTATGACAAATACACTGAATAACCTTATTACGAGGATCCTTATAAGACAAGGTATATACAAAGAAAGAGAACATTGCATATTAGTTTACGTATTTTTTAAAGTTGTTGACATGACATTTTGTTCATATGTGCAAACATGAGGTAACCTCAAAGATATTTCATGCTCTTTATAGACGCAGGTTGTCGCGAACAACTCAAAACTTTAAAGCTTTGCACGCGCAGTGCATGTGCAATATATTGTATCATCTGGGACATTCTGCTAAACCTTGCAAATGCTGCTTACAAAATATGTTAACAATTGTTTGTGTAAAACGATCCAAGGCTTAAATTTAGCCTAGACGCAATTCCCGATTTATTGCAAAATAAAATCTAAAGAATTTTGCAAAGACATATATTTCTAGTTTTGCATCGTCAGGTTCATCGTTTTTGTGAAAAGCTGCATACTTTATTGGATTCTTTTTCCAGCTTTTCTTTCTTTCAGTCTCCAGGCTTCGGTTGTTTTTATAAAATATTCGTTCTTTCCGCATCGGGTATTATACCATTCGGTTGATTTCCTAGCCCTGAAAAAGTCCGCGATCCTTGCGAGGGATCCTTTTAATCGATTTATGTGTACATTCCCTTTAATTCCCTCCTATTCATCTATTACTTTATGAATTTCCGTGTTTTATAAAAGTGTTTTTACTTTCAGTTATCCTTGTTATATTCTCAGCTTTCCTCTAATTTTGATTATTTCATCCTATAATACGTTCGCCCAACTTCATCCTGTTATTCAATGTTTGACCATTTTAATAGCATTGTTTCAATATCGCATTTTTTTTAATATATTTATTCCCTACTGTTGATAAATAGAATTTGTCAGGTCGACTACCTTGCGTATTAACATATATGTAAGTATAATCTTGCCTATTTGGACAGGCTTATCTATGTAGGTCTGTAATCTTGTTTCTATGAAACAAATTATCTATTCGAACCTTTAAGTACTTTATCTTTCACATCAAAATTCTTACCTGTATCTAGTATTTTATCCACCAAGTTAAAATCAATCCTATAATAAATTTCTCCATCAATAAATGTTGCACATGTTATGTTTTAAAATTATTGTCTAAATTCCACTTGGATGGCAGATATACATTCATAATATGCATCCATTAATTTCAATACGAATTTATATACCATCTGATATTTCTTTTGTGACTGTAAGATGTCTACTTTTGCTTTGTTTAAAATAAATAGAAAAGCCCAAGGAAATATCCTCAGACAGAGGAATACATATATTATGTAAAGTAATTATACAGGTGTCGATACACAAGGAAGTGTCATCATCCAGTCGAAATAGATCAGCTTGGATAAGGTTGTATACTTAACTTCCTTAGAACCTTCAAGGTCTTACAATTCATGATACACCATGCAACCAACTCCAGCATAATAAATTGAGAGAAATTACACAGAGTAAGAATCGCTTACTCATCAGCAGTTTCGTTCACTTTAATATTGACTCGTTTCCTAATTGGTGGGTCCGGTGTCTGTTTCTTTCCATGTTGTTCATCGCTGCGTTCTTCATCACTGGAACAAACGTAAAGAAATAAACAGGTCTACTTTTTCTTTGTTTAAAATAAATAGAAAAAAATTCCAATCTTAAAAAAATAGAAAATTCCAAGGAAATACACTAATACAGAGGCATACATGCATTATGTAAGGTCATTGTACTAGTGTCAATACACAAAGAAGTGTCATCATCAAATCAACAGAGATCGGCTTGGATTAGGTTCTATATTCAACTTCCTTCGGATAGATAGAACCTTGTAAGTGTTACATTGCCGTAAGACACCATATAATCAACCTCAGTAGTATAAATTGAGGGAAAACAAAGAGTGGAAGAATCGCTTACTCATTATCAGCTTCGTCCACTTTCATATTGACACGTTTCTTGATGGGTATTTTTTTCTTTCCATGTTGTTTATCGCTGCTTTCTTCATCACTGGAACAAACGTAAACAAATTTAATAGGCAGCTAAAAAAATACAATATGATATATTGATCGCGGCGTAGTGTGGAGTGGAGACAGACAGACAGACAGACAGACAGAGACATACAGACAAACTTTAGCATCGGACTTTTCTGTTAAGACATTTTCATAATACAAAAACGATACACGTAACCTTACTTCTGTTTGTATTACATCAAGTATTGTATGTTATACATTTATTGCAAACTGGTTTTACTATCCAGTTTCGTTTGTACATTTTGTTATAACAATATGCTTTTGTGTTCTAAAATATGGATAGAACGCGTACCCGCAAAATGAACAACGTTTCACAGCATAATACATATGAGCTGTAGTGAATTTATGTGTTGTTTCCTCATGGGAAAAATCAGATACATATCAATGTACAAAACTGGTAAACCTTTGAGCAGCCACATCGGCTCTCTGTACAGACCTGTCTCGTGTTCTTCTTGTTGTCTTTTCAGTGTTAATTCCATCTTCCTTTGAACTCCCCTAAAATATTAAAAAGTCTTTTCTAAACTATGTATTATCAAGGAATATAGTTAATAAATTATCCTAGTACCAGTCGTGTGCAAACAGGAAGAAAATATTTTAAATAAAATTGCTAAGGTTACATAACACTTCTTTGCTTGTTAATTTCAGTTTCAAGACCAATAATGAGATCATGTTTGATTTCCCTTTTATGTATTTATTAATGTTTCCCAAGAGGTGGGATATAACGAGTTCTCAATATAATATACGATTTGTCATTTTAACACTAAACGTGTACATAATCTTACCTCTTTGTGCTCCATTTTCTTGACTGTGACGTTTGTTTGTATATCGTAATATACAATTAAGTCTTTAGCTTCAACTTTCCAAGTCTTGAAAGAAAAGAAACAAAGCTATACATTGCAAATTTGTTAAGCTCATAGTGAACAGTTCAAACAATATGGTCGCTATTTGGTTTTCATCATGATCGTTTTGTGTACAAATATGAAGCAGAAATGCGCATGTAAATTTGATAACGTCAACTAAACTTTTGCATGATAGGTAATATCATTTACAAGCTTTTATATCCCGTAGAAAGCAAGTAGCTTGTGGTGTATGATAGCAATAATTAGCGATATGTTTTCTGCAAGTTCAAATATACTGTAATATCATCAATATATTGATACAATAAATTGTTTATTTTCTATTTGAATTGAATAAATACCTCTTTTTCTATTTAAAATCAAAACTGATAAAGGGATAAAGGTAATATTTGTCATGATATTTCATTGTTGATTCAAATTGGTATTCTAACGTATTTTGTTTTTGTTTTTAACTTTAAATCAAGCATGTTGATAAGCCAGTTTAATTTATGCCAAAGTTTCTTTTAGTAAATACAATTTAGATTGTCACATGAAACTGATATAATTGTATAAAGATGAAGAGAAATGCAATTATAGCAATTAGGTCTGCGTGCAAAAAGTTGATTTATAATTTTATTCATTTTTATTTGTAACCGGATCTTAAATCAAAACTACGATCAGCGTTTAACATTTTCAAGACCTAATATTATGACGACATTGTGCTACATATACAACCTTATTATAATGATATCTTTGACGTAACGGACACACTTTAATCCGCGATGGACGCTTTACATTTTTTAAATAATAATGAAATGTTTTGTAGATGAGTCATTTACGTTTTGTGACGACCCACGGGTAGGAAACAAAACTGTAGCAAAAGGGAAGACACAAATTCAAATTACACTTAATTCACCTGTCAGAGAAATCGAAATAGATTCACAAGCAAATACGAGAGCTAGACTGATCTCGAGATATAACGGGAGAGAGTAAAGGTACAACTCTGATGGAAATCCATCAAATATCAGTGTAATACAAGACGGACAAGCTGGGCGGATTAGTAAATGGTTTATTGTACCTTGACGGCTTCAAATATCAGACATTTTTTCACCAGGTATATTCTGGTATATGGAGTGCGATAATGACACAACAAAGACTAAAATATCCGTTATCAATGTCCCGCTGAGGATTAAAGTGACGTTCAGATAAACAGAGGTTTTGGATCACTTTACGTGCATTAACATACGTCTAAACATGTTTGGATATTTGGGTAGAGTTTCGTTGCTAGGGTGACATACACCTGCTTAGATAACCAGGATAGCCGAGCTTCGGATATATAAGAGTAGTACTGTTATCTATTTACTATGACAGAGCGTTTTGTGAACATAATGATTCTACACAACATTCCTGTTGTATAACACTGTCTAATAAATGTTAATTGCAATGTTGCCAACAATCAACGAATATTTGCCATACGCTCTTGTACTAACAATTAACAATGGTGTCATTTGTATGAGATTTTAGTGAACCTAAAGATGCAAAATATTTTTAAAGGTTTAGATACTCAGACGAACAACACTGATTAATAAGAACGGAGTGTAAAAAAAAATACCTACTTAGAGGTTCCATCCCTTAAATCCGCAAGGAAATACCTCATAATTCCGTTCTTTCTCGAGAGTACGCCAAATCCAATTAATGACTTATCTGATAACAGCTTTTGCTCATGGAGCACAAATCGACTCGAGAGTAGATATCAAGAGTGGATATCAAGAGGCGGAACTGCTTATTCAAGCGGATCAGATCAGAAAAAAACGTGCATTAGATAACAGTAAGACTAGTGGGATTATTGATGATCTGCTGGAGCGCTTGAATGCTGTGAACGTCACCAATTCTTGTGTTCCAGCTTTCAACTTCAATCGGTTCATTCATGTATGGTGTCAATAAATATCCGATTAATTTCGTACACCTGTGAAAAATTGGCGGCTGTCTGAATTCAAGGGCGAAATTATATTGCTCAAACGGTGATCAAACATCAATATTATTTTGTTTTAATGGAACTCACGATGGTCAGGATCCATATTTATTTCGAGTTGGTATATGCAAGTGATTGGCATATACGTCATTTTTACACGAAACGGCAGCATTGGCGTTTGAAATATCCCAAATACTTAATTATGTTGTCAGGTTTATTATAGTCATGAAAATGATCTAGATGAAAATGTATAAAATATTATGAAAAATACGACGTAATGTGTTAATATTTATTTTGTATCATTCATTCTGCATCCGATCTTTAATGATCAGCTAAATTTAATAGTTCTTTGCCTCATTGTAATACCAGATCGTTAGCTATTAATCATTCAATAATTGCATCTGCTCCATCCATAGCTTGGTTAGTTTGAGTAACAAATGCAACATATAATTTTAATATTTCATCTAATTATTAAAACATATTTCCTGATAGTGTGTAGGTAATTTTTTTGCACTTAAATGTTATCTTCATCCCTTTTTAACGTACCTTAGATTGTTTATATTGTTTCTGGTGATCAGACAACAAATAGACTGTCTGCCACTAATCCAATATAAAGGTTGATATAAAAATTCACTAATTGTATATCTTCAATAAATACGTAGGTACCAATTGTGCATAAGTTTACTACAGTGAATCATAGTACGTAGATACAGAGCTAATATATTCTATAATTTTCACCGCATAACTCAATGGAACTTTCAATAATATTCATCTTGTTTTTATATAGGCTATTTTCGTTCGCTGGATCTGTTCAATTATTATTCTTCTGCAACGATGACACATTATTGTCACCAATGATCTTATTGTTCAAGTCATTTCTGTCTCATTTAGTTTCTTTACCTTGTTGATGCAGTTTTTTATTTCCCCCTGTATTTATAGTATATGCAATAATACAGTATCATATTCTACAATGTTTGTTAATCCTCCATGTTACTCTCCAAAAGCTTCTGAGTCCCTGTTAATGCACCGTTTAATTAGTTTAAGGTGGGATTATGTATTGTTCCTTGTACATCTACTCTTTCACTTTCCGTTTCATTAGTTTTGGATAGGATTATGTATTGTTCCTTGTAAATCTATTCTTTCACTTATGATTTAATTAGTTTTAGGTAGGATTATGTATTGTTCCTTGTACATCTACTCTTTCACTTACCGTTTAATTAGTTTTAGGTGGGATTATGTATTGTTCCTTGTACATCTACTCTTTCACTTTCCGTTCCATTAGTTTTGGATAGGATTATGTATTGTTCCTTGTAAATCTATTCTTTCACTTATGATTTAATTAGTTTTAGGTAGCATTATGTATTGTTCCTTGTACATCTTTCACTTACGGTTTTAAGTGGTAGCATAGTTATTCAAGTTTCGGACTAGCAATGCTTAATCTGGGTATTATTACCATCCGAATAAACAATTGTCGGCACTTCTTTGTATCCTTGGCAACGACAATAAGGTCTTATATTTTGTGCATGATTTTGCCAATAGTATGTTAAATGTGCCTTTCGGAACGATATTACAGTAACAAATAAAATATAAAATCAGGTTATATATAGTTTTAGTTCATACTGACTGTTTGTTATATAAAATCGGCTAGATTTAATATATGGTTGTTGCTGCCATTGAAGTCATTTTAAATATATACTCTTTTTTAACACAATGCTAGAAGGAGCAACAATATTAGTTCGGTTATCTCAGAGACAGATGATATATATGATGTTCTGAGTGGATATAAGGCCATGCTTCACGTGTTGTCGTAAACTTTGTATTGTCGCAAAAATGTTTCCACTTCAATGGTACCATATTATTCATATCTACTAAAAAACTGGAGATTTTCTTTTTACTATTGTTACAATTGTATGGTCATAACTATGTAACAGAACAGAGCGAAAACCAGCAAGTGTTGTAAATTTAAGCTAATAAATTATTTCCCTAAAATGCAAAGCGACATTTATTAAGAACTAATAGTATCGTGAATAGTCCTAAATGAAGTATATCATGTTCTCAAGTGTGTGTGTGTGTGTGTGTGAAGTCCAAAAACTTCCATTTGCGGTGCATTGTTTGTGATTCAGTGTCAGAACGATTAACCGCTATATTACATACATATTGCTTTAAATTGTGAGGAAGTTGTCATTTTAGAATAATCAGATCTTGAACGAATCTGACTCTGCATTAAGAAACTTATTTTAATGACTGTGTATTAACATGTAAGAATTTTCGCCTCTGTTTGTTAACATGTAATGACTTCTGTTTATTTACATGCAAGGACTTTCGCTTATGTTTGTTAACATGCAAGGACTTTCGCTTCTGTTTGTTAACATGTAAGGATTCTCGCCTCTGTTTGTTAACATGTAATGACTTTTGCTTCTGTTTTTTTTATTCGTTTCTGTTTTATTGAATGAACTTGTGCATATGAGCATGCTTGTAGTGTATCGGCGTTTCAATAAACACTCTTCAATTCCTGACTTTTCCTCGTTTGCATGAATGTTTATGACTGATGAGAGTTTTAATTATTACCTAAACAAGTCGATAATTAAATTTAATCAAGAATTGTTCTTTAAAATGTGTACAATGTGTCTTCAATTGTATTAGGCATACGCTACAATAACAGATGGCCGACTATCGAATAGCAACAGATCATATAACTTCGGTCAGTAACAATTTGCATTCTTCAGGGTGAACACTAACTAGAAAATGGTAATACTCGAAGCCTATATTTTGTTAGTTGAGTCATCTACCTATTGTACAGCCTCCAGGTTAGAATTCATTACAAAACCCAGTGAATGTCTCCAGCAGTAATATTATTTTTGAGCACCTGTATCCCAGAGAAAATAATCAATGAGTTAAATAATTTAAAGAAATTCCTGGCAAAATGAACTTCCTGACACAATAATGATACAAACTTGATTCTGCTAGATCTTATTTCACCTATTCCAGTAACAACATTATTCATAGTCGTCCGTGGCCCCGAGTGGCCTAGTGGCTTAAAGCGTTGTCCGTTACGGATCACTGCCATCTCATCTCTGTCTGTGTGGGTTCGAGTCTAAGATTCGGCTAATGTAATTATGTGAGAAAGCTTGCCAGTAGCTTCTCTAGGGGTTTTCGGGTTCTTCCTCCACCATTAATACTGTTTGCCATGCATAGCCTATATTGTGCTGAAAAATGGCGTTAAACCATAAAAAACAAACAAAACACATAGTCGTCCACCTGACCTCAGGTCACAAATAACATTGTCTAAATAGCCGTTTCCTAATGGAAAATTACCGTCTAGAACGTTCGTAATGTTTGCAAATAAAATGTTAGCGATAACAAGAAAGTATGTTTATACGTTATTAAATTATATAACCTGGACCATGTCACGTACGCCAGGTAAAGTGTAGGGGAATACCAATAATGTACACATAGATTTAAATACACGAGCTTATGTCTGATAAATGATTCTGTTTGGGGTTAGGTCACTGAATAGATTAGATTGATCTGATTTCTTACTTCCTTGTCTCACCAAAAGAACAAATATTTACATGTCATATGGGTTGTTTTATTTCTCAATACGTGTTGATAAAACGTCATTGCATGCCCTATTGTTTTATGAAATATAGTCCTTATCACTTCCATTAACTCTCTACCTTTTGTATAGGAAGTTTAAAACTACTTATTTATGAATGTGTTACACACACACACACACACACACACATATATATATATATATATATATATATATATATGTATATATATATATATATATATATATATATATATATATATATATATATATATATATATTATCGTTCCATGTTTGATTTATGCAGTCTTTCATTCATTAAAAATAGTTCCGGTTTGTTTTACAAATAAGCTATTAAAAAAAATAAGCTATGACTTTTCCATATCTTGTAATATAAATTGAAAGTAATTACATGTCATTCGTGCTTTTGCATCTAATGATTTAAGCGCATTTCTGGCGTTTTGATCATTCTCTGCGCTTATCCATATGTAACAAGTCGTTTATATATTAAATACACCTGAATAATAGGCTTTATCAGCAATAGCCTTTCGCATTCTTAAAGGGAAATATAGTTTTCACACTACGCAAGATATACACATAATGTTATCAGAAGCGATTTTTGAACAATTTCAATACGTTATAGATACATTTGGTCCCGAAATTTTTGAAACATGGTGCAATATAGCATCAAATATTTTAATTTTATCTTCACAGCTAAAGTGCCAACACTTACCTTGCAAAATAAAAAATGAAATATAGTCATTATCTCTTCCATTAACTCTGTACCCTTTGTATAGGAAGTTTAAAACTACTTATTTATGAATGTGTTACACACACACACACACACACATAAACACACACACACACACACACACACACACACACACACACATATATATATATATATATATATATATATATATATATATATATATATATATATATATATATATATATATATATATATATATATATAATTCAAGTATGATATTATCGTCCCATGTTTGATTTATGCAGTCTTTCATTCATTAAAAACGGTTGTGGTTTGTTTTACAAATAAGCTAAAAAAAACAAGCTAAGACTTTCCCATATCGTGTTATATAAATTCAAAGTTCCTCCTGAAATTTTTGAAACATGGTGCAATATAGGTTTACCATAGCATCAAATAATATTTTAATGGCATCTTCACACCTAAAGTGCCAACACTTACCTTGCAAAATAATAAGAGACGTAACATATTTGATTCTCTGCTACCGATATTTCTCTGGCATTCGTCGAATACAATACCTTATTATTTGTAAAGTACATATAAAATGACATCATTCATTTGGGATATGACATTTTAGATTCTCAACAGTACAATGTGGCATTGTACTGTACTGTTGCAGCGCGAGTGATAATGACGATATCTGTGTTCATTTTAAGAAACAGTTCAAGTCTGTCAATGTATGTTGGCAGCTAGATAAATTGCAATATATTCATATCGATGTGATTGAAAAGATTAAAGGTCCCTAAACTGACCACCGCAATTTAAAGTTCTTATGCACTTGTTAACTAGAATGATCAATGCAGAGCAAATTGATGTCAAAATATTCCACGCTAATTATTCACTGATTTCAATAGGTGAAAGCAACACAACAATGTGCGCTCATTCCATGCTCCGCATCAATTGGCCAAAATAAGTTTCAACACGACAAATGAATAGATCATGGGATAAGAAGAATCTGAAGTGACAAATATCAATTTAAGAACGTATTCCCACCCAGTGCAGATCTCAAATGGAGAACGATTGAGCTGATTGCATGTTCATTATTCATTCAGCTTCCACAAGAAAGTATATCTGGGTTTCATGACGTGTTCGTATTACAAAGAAATTTACTTATAATACAGAAACTAGTCTTCACTGAACCGAACATAGACAACTAACCCTCGGGTCTTTTAATATAAAGAGTGCTCAAAGGAATATTTATAGATGGACAGTCTTTTATCATTGTTGGAGTGTTTCTTTTATCAAACGTGTTGCTGCTGATGGTAAATGCGTAACATTCAGTCAAAGATAACAAATTAAAAAAGTAACAAAATAGAATTATTTCGGATTCGACAGAGAACAAATACATCTTGAAATACTGCAATTTACCAGTGGCACCGGAAATCTCTTGACAGTACGAATGACTTCATTTTAGGGATATTGTGATCGTTTACACCTCGTGGGATTGAATTCCTAGAGTACTTTTTAGAAACTAATTCACCGAGTTATATATTAATGTGTTCTCCACAACCAGAGAGATATCAATATCTTTAAGTTATACTACCTTGACCCAAATTCATATCTTCACCTGTAGTGACTTGAATTGACATATTAGAAGCTTATCTCACAGTTCAACAGCTTTTGACAATTTCCAACTACAAACATTCATGTATATTACTGTAATTCCGAGAATTTCGTTATGTCAGGTTCAACAGGTAGCATATAACAAGACTGATTCCATGTAAATGTTTACTGATCGTCTACAAAAGCAAAATTGTTATATTTCGCTGGCGACCGAAGTCACATCACAAATCATGTCTTTATCTTGTGTGAATTCAATACTTGAGACATCCTGTACTAAACATATGACAGTATCTCTCTATATAAGAATCCTACCAGTCGATTTAAGATAAGATAATAATTCTTTATTTCAGACTTCAAAGTCCATACCTCTAAATCAAATATATATATATCTATATACAAACTACAAACATTCTTATATAAACATATATACAAATATATATATATATATATATATATATATATATATGTGTGTGTGTGTGTGTGTGTGTGTGTGTGTGTGTGAATGACAGATTCTAGGAGATTGGCACTATGGTCTCAGATTGGATAGATCATATAAAGGTCATAGTGTTTGCACTGCGCTCGATTTAGTATACTAAACAAGGTAAACGATTTTGCAAACATTATTCGCTTGGAATTACTTTTAGTTGCATCAGCAGGGACACGACACTTTTCAAGGTTTCATTGTGAGAAATAAATGTTGTCCATTTATAAAATAGATGAACATAAAAATACCAGCATATATATATATATATATATATATATATATATATATATATATATATATATATATATATATATATATATATATATATATATATATATAGAGAGAGAGAGAGAGAGAGAGAGAGAGAGAGAGAGAGAGAGAGAGAGAGATAGTCAACCCGTACTAACTAGGTGTGCACAGATGTACCCCAAATCGTCCCAATAACGGAGACGTTTGCTAGTTATCTAGCATGCAGGTAAGGTGAAACTCAATAATGCGCCATTGGAAGAGACTGGTATGCATAACCAAATATGTCAGACTAGGCCAACTGTTGCAATAATTGGTACTCAGGATTAGAGACATACTCAAGAAGACCGATATGAAACAAACATTGACAATATTGCATATGTTGCTCTTGATGAATCGAAATATTGAATAAACTGTTTCCAAGGTAATGAAAATGTTTCTTAAAAGTTAACCCAAAATTATAGTTCATTTAATTTGCCCAGACAGTTAAAATCATGCCACCGTAAATGGATTGCATTTAACCCCTGGTAATGCCAGTTCACAGATTTGTAATGAAAGGGTAGTGTTAAGATGGCAACTGACAGATTTGTAATGAAAGGGCAGTATGTTAAGTTGACAAGTGGCAAATTTGTAATGAAAGGGCAGTGTTAAGATGGTAATTGGCAGAATTGTAATGAAAGGGAAGTGCTAAGATGGCAACTGTCTGACAGATTTGTAATGAAAGGGCAGTGTTAAGATGGCAACAGATATATTTGTAATGAAAGTGCAGTGTTTATATGGCAATTGACATATTGGTAATGAAAGGGCAGTGTTAAGATGGCTACTGATATATTAGTAATGAATGGGCAGTGTTAAGATGACAACTGACATTTGCAATGAAAGGGTAGTGTTAATGTGGCAATTGGCAGATTTGTAATAAAAAGGCAGTGTTAAGACTCAACGTTTTAAGATGCCTATCACACTGTGATAATGAGCTTTAGTTTGCATTAACTTATAGCATGTATGGCGATGTACATAAAATATCTTGATATGACTGAAACATAACGCAATGAGTACACTGACAGGATATTAACGGAAACGCGTGTTCAGAGATCATTAATTTAAGTGGTTTGTAAATTAAATATAAACATCATTGACTAAAGACTGACTGTTTTATATAAGATTATTCCGCTATATAAATAATACAAAAGTTATTTTGTATAGTGTATCCAATGTCCAGCACATCCTTAACGATTGTGCTTTAGAACTATTTCCTTCATCAAAGTATATATTTTTCAAACTTTTCGTCTTTAAATATTTGTATTAAAGAATTGTATAAATGCATACTTTGCATACATATTTTTATTGAAGAATTGTGTAAATGCATACATTACATACATATTTTTATTGAAGAATTGTATAAATGCATACTTTACCTACATATTTTTATTGAAGAATTGTATAAATGCATACTTTATATACATACTTTTATTAAAGCATTATGTAACTGCATACAATACATACATATTTTTTATTAAAGCATTGTGTAAATGCATACATTACATATGTATGTTACACATACAAATACTTGCAATCGATGAATGGTTCATCAAACTAGACACAGACAGGTAGATTAAAGAATGTAAAATCGAATGCATGTGTGATTACATAAATTGTTCTTACCTTTTCCTGTACGGCATCTGTAGCAAGTCTGCCGTCTATACATATGATCGGGGTGTAATCACTGAATACATTATGTAAAGGGAATTGTGAGTTATGATATTGGGCCCATTTAGATCACTGTTGCAATGATAAGATAATGCTTACTCGTGATATAATCAAAACCTTACCCACCCACAATTCATGTGTCCTGAATGGTTCATCAAACTAGACACGGACATGTAGATTAAAAAAAGTAATATCGAATGCATATGTGATTACATAAATTGTTCTTACCTTTTCCTGTATTGCAACTGTAGCAAGTCAGCCGTCTTTAAATGTGATCGGGGGTGTAATCACTGATTACATTATGTGCCGGGAAGTATCCGTTATAATATTTGACCCGTTTAGATCACAGTTGCAATGATAAGATAATGCATAATCGACCGATTGTATTACCGTACACGTTTTTATAAAATAGTCAGCATGTTTCTGATGCATTTATCAGAATCATTGCACTTAAAAAAAAAGAAGAAATTACCGAAAGTTAGAGTGAAAGTGACGTTTACAGAACCAGACCATAAATGACCCGGTTATATTTATTATTATATTTATATTGATATTGTTGTTATAGTTTAACAATCAATGAGTCTAGATTTCGTTAATATTTTATTGTATGTTAAGCCTTCTTTTCTAGTTGTATTGAATATGAAAATCACTGGCGCTCGTATACAAAGCGTGCAATATCGTCCCATACGGTTTCTTAAAGACTTATTAAAACTTGTAAACTGTTTCAACAATCATGGTCGTTGTCCAAATGGGTCAATACACCATTTGGACAGTAGTTTGAATATGTTGTACTTGGTCTTTAAGCATAGTGTATAAGATTAGATCTAACACGAGAATGCAATGTTTTACACTTAATACATACTTATAATACAGAAATTAGGCTAATTTTCTTTCTTTTTTTTGTTGCATTATATATAATCTACTAATTTACGTTTTAATTTTATTATATATTTATAAACCAGAAAAGATCGAGATTATATTTAGTTTTGACTCCACTAAGGAGCAAAAAAGTGAAAAGTTTCTTACGAGTAGCATTTTCCAATGTCCAAAACGCAACTGTCTTAATTAGATTTTCAATGCTACAGATGTAATCAACACCTTATCCATGCACAAATCATGTGACGTGATATATCAACACTTTACCCACCCATATATCACGCATCAGTTATATAATCAACATCTTACCAATCCAAATTATATTTTGTGATATAATCAACACATTACCCACCCGCAAATCACGTGTCGTGACATCATTAACACCGTACCTACAAATAATATGTCGTGAGATAGTCAACACCTTACACAACACAAAAATCATGTGTCGTGATATAATCAACACATTACCCACCCACAAAGCATGTGTCGTGAGATAATCAACACATTACCCAGCCAAGAATCATTTCTCGTGATATTATCAACGCAGTTCCCAACCACAATTCATGTGTCGTGATATAATCAAAACCTTACCCACCCACAATTCATGCGTCGTGAATGAAATGGTAGAAAAGAAACTCTGTTCTACACGCTTGTTGAGGATATGTAGTTTCATCTTTAAGTAATGCCAGTGTTTTTACAATGATGTTTTAGCGATCCTTCACATTACAAACCTAGTTCATTCCTTGATTGCATTAAAAATTTATCGAAAAATAATTTTAAAAACATTTTTTTAACATCCTACACTCAAATGATCTTCTATCCAGGTACCATTCTTGTTCCCATTCCAAAACTCTACAGGATTTAAGTATGACACTTAGTTGAAAATTTACTGGACTCAGATGTACATACGCTTGACCATTGGGCAAAGCAATGATTAGTTCACTACAAGCCGAGCAGAACTGAAGTAATGTTATTCTTGCATAAGATAGTGCCCGTTTTACCTAAACTAGAATTAAAAACGAAATTCTCTTTTGTTCGGTCGATAAATATCTCAGCTTTACGTTTGGTAGTTTAAGGTACTGGTGTCTATAACATATTTCTGTCAATTTTAAAACTAACAACTCCACTGAAATGCTTAAATATAAATTCAGCAGAAAAATGGTGATAAAGAATATATTTCATATTCATCCGCCACTTACTACATTATACTGATGTTGTTTTTGATGGCTTTTCGGTTGAAGACTCCCTTATATTATGAATACAACCATAAGAATGAGGGATAATTGCCACTAGTATTACTTGAGGTATTTCCCGAGGTAAGATATATAGAGAAACAGATTGGTCTACCTTAACATGGAGATGAACGTTTCATAAAAAAATATTACTTTCATAACGTTGTATACGGTCTCTCTCCTTATTTTGCTGACCTTACTACCAACCCAGTGATTGGCGTGACAACAGGTACAATCTGAGAACTACGAATACTCGTGCTGAAATTAAATAGGTTGTATCATGTTCTCACTCTTATAATAATGTTTTTAATTCACTCCAACCATCAATGAAAGGTGAAAGTAACTATATGCTCTTAAGACGAAAACTAGAGATTAAGACAACACAAGCGCCTGCATAAGATAACGATTAGAATTAACATATCTATTCTATAATTAGGAACAACTGTTGTATTTTACATCATGACTTATATTCTAATCATTTGAGAGAAATCCATTGCGTATATGTGCATGATGGACAGCGAACCGACCATTGCCGAAGTTTTTAACCGACATAGTGTTTCTCTTATTGGGTTGGGTTTTTTTTGTAACATTATCCTTTGTCGTTCTATTTTTTCACATTTTGTATGTGCGTTACGTTTACCTTTCGGAAGATTCATTGTGGTCGCGCCTTCTCTGCAGCTGTAATTAAATCATTATTATATCATTAATGGTAACTGACTCATACATAGATTCCTTCGAGAAAGAAAAGAAGCAGTTCAAAAATATTTTCCACGTCTTGATTCTGTCATAATTACAAGCACGTCATGAATCTCAGTTGGATTTTGCACAGTTGTCAACAATTAATTTAAGCGTGTTACTGAGAAACAAAACCTCTTCTTCCTCGACGTTTAAAAATAGTTGGAGGAGAAAAGCCTGCAGAAACATCAACACTTTTACTGGTCCAATGTCTTAACCAGTAAAAGCTGTTACTAAAGAAATAAAACACGATGAAGAAATAGTCAAAGAATCACGTAATAGATTTACTGAAATGACTTTAAAATTAATCGACAAAATTGATCTAAATGAATTTCCAACTCTTGTTTTTACACACTATGAAATGAGAAAACATGTTCAAACCAACACATGGAAAATATATTTCCAGTCTACATTGGGTTGACGTTTTTTAATAAAAGTAAAGCTAAAACAGGTCGAATCGACACACAAAAGGGCATCGTATATAAAATATATCAATGCGATAAACTGTGTGTATGATCGATATGAAGAAAGAAAATTGCATGAAATGTAAGAACCAAAACAACGAAAGAAAGAACGGATATTCTTACATAATTTCAAAATTTAATTGAAAAGTGTAGACCTGTAACTTATGAAAAAAATTAAATATATGAATGATGATCAATTAGCTGAATATGCTGCCGACGATTCAAAATATCCTGAAGTATTACCAGAGCATCAAAAGTTGTATGAGATGGAACATCGTCAGATGATCTTTAAAATACGTCATATCAGGGTGGTATTAGTACAGGTTATCCCGATTTTGTTAAGTTATCTGCAAATGTAGATAAACTGAAACCGAAACAAAATTAAAATTCTCCACCGACAGTTCCATTTCCCAAATCAGCTACTGAACCAACATCTGCTCAAAAGCAACCACAAAAAACTAATCAACTTCTCTTAAATCTATATTTATTCCAGAAGCTTTTTTACACTCAATACTAGATATAAAAAAAACAGTAGATGTAGCCACAAATTATGGTAATAAATATACATACATAGAAGCTGAGTATCTAAAATATATAAAACCTGAAAATTGTAATAAAATCATTTATCTCGCTTTTAAGGATAAGGAACATGTTAAAGATGATGGCCGAGAGTTTGATGAATTTAACGAAAGAGTCACAAATCAACAAGATGTTAATAATTTTGTAAGTGAGCAACGACAAAGAGAATAAACCGGAAGTGGCATTTCTGCTCAAGGAAGTGGTCTTACTCAATATCCTAACAACATTCTTTCTGACGTAGATCGATTATAATTCTAATTGGCGTAACACGTGCTTGAAATAATACTCCAGAAATCATTAATGAAGTATCTGATGTTTGTCAACAATTATTTTGCTATTCCAATTGGTACGGTTCAGATCGAGCAAACCAACGGTGAATTCCAACGCAGAATTAAATCTATTACAGGAAAATAATCAAAATCGCTATTATTGTTCAGCAACTAACATTATCAGCTGCAATTGAAATCAACTCTTTAGATTACGTTGTAGATATTTATCAATCATCGATCTGATCAATTTTAGAATGGCTTGAAGTTTCAACAGAATATCGTGGACCACCAGAGCCGAAACAAACTCAATCTCTAATAGACAAAACATATTATATAAGAACCAGAATATCGAAAAACAGATAAATAGTTCTTCTCATCAACGAATCGATGATTTATATTTTATTTTTGGATCCAATGGAAACAAAATAGCAAAAATACTGACTTTACTTAGTTTAGATGATAACGAAAATTTTGCTGTACACGAAGGATGAATTAATAATTTTCCAGAAGTAATTACACCTGAACTTATGCATGAATTTGACGACTTAGGATATTTCTTTTTAAATATTTCGCAAATTTACTCTGACGAATTAAACCAACAAATTATTTAAAAACACATTTAAATCAGGTTCTATTGAATGTCTCATTTGGCGAATTCGTAAACAAAAAATGTTTGATAAATCAGAAGAACTATGATATTCAGAGGATATTAGAAAATACGATAAAATAAAACAGTTTTCGACCACTATAAAATAACTGAAGAACAATTACCGACATTTGTTTTACCATCACTTGCAACAAATGAACTAAAGAAAGCACTCAACGATCTTATCAATAATAACCTCCTAAAATCGTTGAGCCATGGAGAAAAACTAACTACCAGCAACTATTCTCAAACATAACAACGATCTACACGGTGGAGGTCGTCATATTTAACCAGGAATTGTATATATAACATCAGCGATTGCAATCAAGCTTGTATGTGATGTAATTAAGGGCAGCTATCAATTATATCTAGAAGAGTCAAATCATTCTATATACATTTACACCTCAAGTATCTCCTGGATATTGTATTGTACATTAACACATAAATCCGTTTATATACGACATCGCAATCCGTTATTATCACGGATACGTTTCAAACTTACCGACCAGGCCAAACACTTTCTTGATTTAAGATATAAAATTTATCAACAAATATCTGCATAAAAATTTAACGATTTTTAATCAAGTTGGTGAGTTACGAAATAATTAATGGGATATATTATATCATGTATCAACAAGTGAGAATTTGTATACACAATAAAGAGGTAATTGAAAATGCCATCAGAATAATATTCACACCGAACTCTATCAAGGCAAATTAATTTAGTGTTGACATGCTTATTGATGAATACGGTAATAAATATATTTTGTTGACACAGGAACAGATCAATGAAATAAGGCTATAATTTTATGATTATATGTGACAGAGATCATTTGATAGTTGCTAGTAGAAAGATTGTTTGTGACACACTTCATTAGCAATCATATTTGTTACGTTAAACAAATTCCAAATCTACCCGTATCATTATGTTATTGTCCAGCATATAATTGCAAACAAAAAATTGACGTTGATATGCCAGGATCATCAGGGAAACGAAATCTTTTGTTACATGAAAGTGTTTATGATCCTGTCAGTGTTTTTGAGAGCACATTAGATATAGACAAACCTCCAAGGATACGCAATGAAAATTCATTCATTTCAAGGATTAACCATCTCTGGTTATTTGCATTGTTGATGACATAAGTGGCCAAATTTAGTTAAAATAGCAGTGACTCTAGTCAGTACGTTGCGGAGGGTTATTGTAGATTTTACCAAAACTGCTGGCATCAATAGCGAAGCTGAAAGCAATGATATAATAAGAGAAAAGTATTCAGTTTTAAGCAGTGGGATACAAACAAACGCGACTTTAATCTTGACGCTGCATTTATCATGATATTAAAGCGACAGAATTAATTAGTATTGTGCAAGTTGTAACACAATAATTTTGTGGCAATATTAAAACAATCATCCAAGACCATTTACTGTAAATATAATTGACAGCAGTCTTGGTCACACACGAAACTGTGACGGTGACCTGTCCTGAGTGTAATCGAAGTCGATGCCTTAGTTAAGTGAACACGGTGGTAATTGTTATATGCAGGAATTATTTGTAATTTTCATGTACAAATCCTCGTTGAGGAGTTGTTGAATCTAATCTTTATATTGCAGGTCTACCCGTTCATCTTACCACACTTGAAAAGTTATGTGTAGTTGCATTCCAAACAGGATAAGTCGCTCTTTATATCTCCTTCAAGTTCACCGGGTTCATATAAATATCTTATAGCGAGATTGCACAACACTGGTTATTTTGACAAATCGTGTTGTATTGGTATATGCTGTGTGTAATTGCATAGGTAGTCTTGTAACCCATTCAAGAGATCACATCTTTTTCAACTTTATTCATGAATATTTTAGATTGGTATCCCAATAACCGCTAAGCAATTGTTCAATTAAACCGTTCAACGCTTGCCTGATCACAATGAATTTCGGCAAGTCCTCCTTTAGTTGTATTTGAGAATGGTTTTGCTTTGTGTATCTACTTGCAATTTCAGCGACAGTTAACGCGTATTTGACCGTACGTGATTGACGTCCACCAGTTTTAACAGTTCCATGTGATAAAAACAAAGTATCCGCCTGATGAACTTTATTAGGGACATTGATATCAACATGTGGGTGCTGAACTATTTTAGGTTGTGATAGATATATATGCCATATTGTCTGTCGTGCCAACCAAGTTTCAGCAACAGAACGTGTAATAACATTTGCAGCATCAGCGATTTTACTAAACGCTGCTCTATATCTCCAATATCCTCTTGTAATCCATTTTTGTATAATCTGTTGATTTTTAATTACCCGCCCTTAATGCTAATTTACCTTTCATCGCGGACTTTACTAGGATGCCAGCAAGTTTGTCTCTGATATATTTTTTTTATGGAATTTATTGCACGAAACAACTTCACATCTGCAATATGTCTTTCTTGCAAATCTTCCTAATATGCTACATCATGAACAGCACATGCTTGATCAATGGCATTTGCTGGTAAATCCATCTGTTTGCTGGATCTCGTTCGTCAAGTCAAATATCAATTCGGGTTCCAGGACCAGAATATTTATATCCATGAGGATATGATTCTCCTGGGTATCTAGCCCATGCAGCTCCTGGAAATTTTGACATTAAAGAACCAATTTCAACGCCATCGTTATATTATATTTTAGGTCAAAACTAAACTTATTTCCTGTCACGTACTGCACATTTCCGACCATATTATATTTTTCCATATTTCGTTGCAACTGTGGCTTAAAAGGTGGTTGGAGTTTTAATTCTATAACTCAAACGATATAAATTCATATATTTATAATATTGATGTAATTTATTTCTCAGCGACACGAAAACAAGAACCAGTCAAACATTATCCAGTGCTACCAAATTCACTAAAAGGATACTTCTCAGATTAATGCACAGTATAACTGATAACAAAAGATGCTAAGCACTTGTAATCATTAATATTTTAAGTAGGCAGGATAGAACCACCAATACATGATATACAATCTTCTGACATGAATAGTTCATAAGAGCCAAATGTAGTATCAATCTAGTGTATATATGACTACGCAATGCGCTTGACCGAGTTGATATTAGTGGATTTGAACTAGCTTTATACTCTGTTATTAGTGCTCACTATGAAACAATCCAAAATGAGATGTTCTTTCTTTTACAAAATGGGAAAATGGGAAACGATATTTATTTAAACTGATTCTCACTAGCTGTTTGAGCTCAAAATGTTGTATCAGATTGAGATTGGAAGTACAGGTATTAGAAAGAGACTATTTTATTTAGCAAACTGCTGAGAGGAAGTCTTCTTGACAAACGAGACCATAATCATAAGCTGAACGAGCAGCATCTTCCAACGTTTCCATATCCAGCTTAGTCTTGATATTATTATCGGTTCAATTCTTGAACAGTTACGTCAATAGGAGTTTACATTTTTTAACCATCTCATAAGCATTACCAACATTGAAATGTAAATATCACGAGTTTTGTAAATAAGCACATATGTGTACTAATACAATCAAATTCTCTGTAATCCAAGATTCGATCAATTTTCTCAAAGTGAAAACGTATTTATTTTTCCGGTGAAGGGGATACTATCCATAAATGTCTGGCAACATTCTTTGAATCTATGTAGCATAACCCTTTTTAATTATCTTTACACCTTCATTTACATTTGTTGATTCTCGTACTTATACGTGTTATTTATCCGTGTTGTATTGTTTCTGCTGTTGTTGCTGTTGTTTTATTATTTGATGCCATTAGTGGACACAAGTAGGTTATACATGGCAACCAGAATAAATGCTGGTGGAAGAACCTGGGAAAACCTTAGATAGAATCCCATGACAAGCTACTGGCAAGCTTTGTCACGTACCACACTGGCCGAGTCCATGACTCGCACCAACGCAGACAGAAATGAGAAGACAGTGATCCGTAACGGTGGGTGCTGTTGACCACTCGGCAAAAACAAACGTTTAGAGGTATATCATAGATTTAATGTATTACAATTGATCTATGTTTATTGTCATTGTTCACTTACCATTTTTTGCGTTGTTCTATCTTAAACAGATCACTTTCTATTTAAGAATTATGTGATTCGTGCAAACCACAAGCAAGGTTTACTTACCTCTGAAATTTAAGAGCTTTTCATTGTGCAAAGGTACACACCTCCGAACGGAAGTACTCCATTAAGCATCGGCAATATTACGCTTAACAGCAACTCATATTAAAGCAATTTAGTGAACGAATTTTGCTTGTCCATAATAACTTTCAAAAGATATACTACACGGACTTAGTAAGTCATGAAACTGAACAAAATAATGGGGCCGCGTATTTCGAACTAATTTATTGTTCTTAACACACATGTACGACCTCAGAGATGGATGGCGTAGGGATGTAATCCAAACCTTTTACAGCAAATTGCCAGAGAGCAATTAATAAGCAGCTTGTGTGTGCACAAACCATAATAAAGATTCGGCTTCATCTAAGTTACTTGGTGTAAGTTCCAGTTCAAGGTTTTGATTTATCTGAAATTAAATTTTCTCTTTCATGCCATAGATTCCTACTTATTGTTGTCATTTTCGATATGAGAGTGTTTGGGATTTAGATGAAATTGCTTCTAAATCCAGTAGTGCGCGTGCGTACGTACATGCGTGTGTGTGTGTGTGTGTGCGTGCGTATGTATATAGATATATATATATATATATATATATATATATATATATATATATATATATATATGTGTGTGTGTGTGTGTGTGTGTGTGTGTGTGTGTGTGTAACGACCAAATAATTGATAATAGTTTTATCAAAGCAACACTGGTAACCACTGTATATTTGGAGGTATTTCGTGGCTACAGTTGAATGTTATCAATTGGAGCAAGGTTAATAATATACGTTATTATATAAACTGGAGCATGTCACGTACGCCAGGTAAATTGTAAGGGAATTCCAAAAATGTATACCTAGATTTAAATACACGAGCTTATGTCTGATAACTGATTCTGAGATTAACCCCATACACGCATAGCATATTTTAGTTATGTATTGTTTTCAAAATATACAAGAAATCAATAATTCAGGTCAACTAGCAAATAAACTTGATTTTAAACGATTAAGTCTAACATACAAATGGCATAAAATGAAAGAATAAAAGATGAAAAAACTAGCAGACAATTCAAATCAAATACACATAAAACATTCTCAAACCTCATTATCAAACGATTCGCTTTTTTTTATTTCTTGATACTTTCTTTCCTGCATCGTTTATTTAATGTCACAATATATTCAGCTATTCCGAACTGACATGACATGACTCTATTTCCAATGTATAAGCGGCATATATTTGTAAATTCACTATATTGGTCTTAGATATCATTCTAATTGGTCCTCTATCACCTCATCCGTTAAGTATTGCAATTAGTTGATCGCCAAAACTATTTCCCTCGTTTTCAATATTTCCTCATTTAAGCTAGAAATGCATCTCTTTCAACGAATTTGTTTTGTAATTTAAAATTTTGTATTAAGTTTTTTTCATGTTCCAAATATATCAAATGTTTCAGGCTAGGTTACTGAATAGATTAATCACTTTTGATTTGATTTCTTACTTCCTTGTCTCACCAAGAGTAACAAATATTTACATGTTATATGTTTTTTTCTTTTTTCTCAATAAGTGTTTATAAAACTTCATTGCATACCCTTTTTGTTATGAAATATAGTCATTATCTATTCCATTAAATCTCTACCTTTTGTATAGGAAGTTTAAAACTACTATATATATAATTTAAGCATGATATTACCGTGCCATGTTTGATTTATGCAGTCTTTCATTCATTAAGAAAGGTTGTGGTTTGCTTTACAAATAAGCTAAACAAAAGATAAGCTAAGACTTTCACATATCTTGTTATATAAATTCAAAGTTCAAGCCATTGATAAATAATAATAATGTATCACATGTGATTACATGTCATTCGTGCTTTTGCATCTAATGATTTAAGCGCAATTTTGGCGTTTTGATGATTCTCTGCGCTTATCCATATGTAACAAGTAGTTTATATATTAAATACACCTGAATAATAGACTTTATAAGCAATAGTCTTTCACATTCTTAAAATTCTTAAAGGGAAATATAGTTCTTCACACTACTCAAGATACACACATAATGTTATCAAAAGCGATTTTTGAACAATTTCAATACGCTATAGATACAGTTGGTCCCGAAATTTTTGAAACATGGTGCAATATAGGTTTACCATAGCATCAAATATTTTAATTTTATCTTTACAGCTAAGGTGCCAACACTTACCTTGCAAAATAATAAATGAAATATAGTCATTATCTCTTCCATTAACTCTGTACCTTTTGTATAGGAAGTTTGAAACTACTTATTTATAAATGTGTTATATATATATATATAATTCAAGTATGATATTATCGTCCCATGTTTGATTTATGCAGTCTTTCATTCATTAAAAACGGTTGTGGATTGTTTAACAAATAAGCTAAAAAATACAAGCTAAGACTTTCCCATATCGTGTTGTATAAATTCAAAGTTCCTCCCGAAAATTTTGAAACATGGTGCAAT
Source organism: Unio pictorum (assembly GCA_030141615.1). Taxonomy (NCBI): domain Eukaryota; kingdom Metazoa; phylum Mollusca; class Bivalvia; order Unionida; family Unionidae; genus Unio; species Unio pictorum. The sequence continues at coordinate 13,160,725 of JARLTB010000377.1, forward strand.
ATAGGTTTACCATATCATCAAATAATATTTTAATGGCATCTTCACAGCTAAAGTGCCAACACTTACCTTGCAAAATAATAAGGGACGTAACATATTTGATTCTCTGCTACTGATATTTCTCTGGCATTCGTCGAATACAATACCCTATTATTTGTAAAGTACATATAAAATGACATCATTCATTTGGGATATGACATTTTAGATTCTCAACAGTACAATGTGGCATTGTACTGTTGCAGCGCGAGTGATAATGACGATATCTGGGTTCATTTTAAGAAACAGTTCAAGTCTGTCAATGTATGTTGGCAGCTAGATAAACTGCAATATATTCATATCGATGTCATTGAAAAGATTAAAGGTCCCTAAACTGACCACCGCAATTTAAAGGTTTTATGCACTTGTTAACTAGAATGATCAATGCAGAGCAAATTGGTGGCAAAATATTCCACGCTAATTATTCACTGATTTCAATAGGTGAAAGCAACACAACAATGTGCTCATTCCATGCTCCGCATCAATTGGCACGAAAAGATCATGGGATAAGAAGAATCTGAAGTGACAAATATCAGTTTAAAAACGTATTCCCACCCAGTGCAGATCTCAAATGGAGAACGATTGAGCTGATTGCATGTTCATTATTCATTCAGCTTCCACAAGAAAGTATATCTGGGTTTCTTGACGTGTTCGTATTACAAAGAAATATACTTATAATACAGAAACTAGTTTTCACTGAACCGAACATAGACTACTAACCCTCGGTTCTTTTAATATAAAGAGTGCTCAAAGGAATATTTATAGATGGACAGTCTTTTATCATTGTTGGAGTGTTTCTTTTATAAAACGTGTTGCTGCTGATGGTAAATGCGTAACATTCAGTCAAAGATAACAAATTAAAAAAGTAACAAAATAGAATTATTTCGGATTCGACAGAGAACAAATACATCTTGAAATACTGTAATTTACCAGTGGCACCGGAAATCTCTTGACAGTACGAATGACTACATTTTTGGGATATTGTGATTGTTTACACCTCGTGGGATTGAATTCCTAGAGTACTTTTTAGAAACTAATTCACCGAGTTCTACATTAATGTGTTTTCCACAACCAGAGAGATATCAATATCTTTAAGTTATACTACCTTGACCCAAATTCATATCTTCACCTGTAGTGACTTGAATTGACATATTAGAAGCTTATCTGACAGTTCAACAGCTTTTGACAATTTCCAACTACAAACATTCATGTATATTACTGTTATTCCGAGAATTTCGTTATGTCAGGTTCAACAGGTAGCATATAACAAGACTGATTCCAGGTAAATGTTCACTGATTGTCTACAAAAGCAAAATTGTTATATTTCGCTAGCGACCGAAGTCACATTACAAATCATGTATTTATCTTGTGTGAATTCAATACTTGAGACATCCTATACTAAACATATGACAGTATCTCTCTATATAAGAATGCTACCAGTCAATTTAAGATAAGATAATAATTCTTTATTTCAGACTTCAAAGTCCATACCTCTAAATTAAATATATATATATATATATATATATATATATATATATATATATATATATATATATATAGAGAGAGAGAGAGAGAGAGAGAGAGAGAGAGAGAGAGAGAGAGAGACTTTTAATATAGTCTTAACAATTTTTCACTCTTTATAGTGATGTCTAGAACTGAGAGCATCATGTCACATACATGTAGCATGATGTCTCACCCAAAACACGTTATCCTGACACCGGGCCGACCAGTCCCACCACTGTTGTTTTTGCATCGGCTTTTTGTTAAAATGATATAATCTTTTAAAACCTTTGATTCCCTCTTTCACTTGTGTATTCGTCTAAGTATAGATTATAGTTCGACAACTTGATGATATAAACCTACCCGAATATATATGCAATGCAAACTAAAGTCAACCCGTACTAACTAGGTGTGCACAGATGTACCCCAAATCGGACCAATAACGGAGACGCTTGCTAGTTATCTAGCATGCAGGTAAGGTGAAACTCAATAATGCGCCATTGGAAGAGACTGGTATGCATAGCCAAATATGTCAGACTAGGCCAACTGTTGCAATAATTAGTACTCAAGATTAGCGACATACTCAAGCAGACCGATATGAAACAAACTTTGACAATATTGCATATGTTGCTCTTGATGAATCGAAATATTGAATAAACTGTTTCCAAGGTAATGAAAATGTTTCTTAAAAGTTAACCCAAAATTATAGTTCATTTAATTTGCCAAGACAGTTAAAATCATACCAACGTAAATGGATTGCATTTTACCCCTGGTAATGCCAGTTCACAGATTTGTAATGAAAGGGTAGTGTTAAGATGGCAACTGACATATTTGTAATGAAAGGGCAGTGTGTTAAGTTGACAAGTGGAAAATTTGTAATGAAAGGGCAGTGTTAAGATGGTAATTGGCAGAATTGTAATGAAAGGGAAGTGCTAAGATGGCAACTGTCTGACAGATTTGTAATGAAAGGGCAGTGTTAAGATGGCAACAGATATATTTGTAATGAAAGGGCAGTGTTTAGATGGCAATTGACATATTGGTAATGAAAGGGCAGTGTTAAGATGGCTACTGATATATTAGTAATGAATGGGCAGTGTTAAGATGGCAACTGACATTTGCAATGAAAGGGTAGTGTTAATCTGGCAATTGGCAGATTTGTAATAAAAGAGCAGTGTTAAGACTCAACGTTTTCCGATGCCTATCACACTGTGATAATGAGCTTTAGTTTGCATTAACTTATAGCATGTATGGCGATGTACATAAAATATATTGATATGACTGAAACATAACACAATGAGTACACTGACAGGATATTAACGGAATCGCGTGTTCAGAGATCATCAATTTAAGTGGTTTGTAAATTAAATATAAACATCATTGACTAAAGACTAACTCTTTTATATAAGATTATTCCGCTATATAAATAATACAAAAGTTATTTTGTATAGTGTATCCAATGTCCAGAACATCCTTAACGATTGTGCTTTAGAATTATTTCCTTCATCAAAGTATATATTTTTCAAACTTTTCGTCTTTAAATATTTGTATTAAAGAATTGTATAAATGCATACTTTACCTACATATTTTTATTGAAGAATTGTGTAAATGCATACATTACATACATATTTTTATTAAAGCATTGTGTAAATGTATACAATACTTACATATTTTTTATTAAAGCATTGTGTAAATGCATACCTTACATATGTATGTTACACATACAAATACTTGCAATCGATGAATGATTCATAAAACTAGACACGGACAGGTAGATTAAAGAATGTAAAATCGAATGCATATGTGATTACATAAATTGTTCTTACCTTTTCCTGTACGGCATCTATAGCAGGTCTGCCGTCTATACATATGATCGGGGTGTAATCACTGATTACATTATGTAAAGGGAATTATGAGTTATGATATCTGACCCGTTTAGATCACTGTTGCAATGATAAGATAATGCTTACTCGTGATATAATCAAAACCTTACCCACCCACAATTCATGTGTCGTGAATGGTTCATCAAACTAGACACGGACAGGTAGATTAAAAAAAGTAAAATCGAATGCATATGTGATTACATAAATTGTTCTTACCTTTTCCTGTATTGCAACTAGAAGCAAGTCTGCCGTCTTTAAATGTGATCGGGGGTGTAATCACTGATTACATTATGTGCCGGGAAGTATCCGTTATAATATTTGACCCGTTTAGATCACAGTTGCAATGATAAGATAATGCATAATTGACCGATTGTATTACCGTACACGTTTTTATAAAATAGTCAGCATGTTTCTGATGCATTTATCAGAATCATTGCACTTAAAAAGAAGAAATTACCGAAAATTAGAGTGAAAGTGACGTTTACAGAACCAGACTATAAATGACTCAGTTATATTTATTATTATATTTATATTGATATTGTTGTTATAGTTTAACAATCAATGAGTCTAGATTTCGTTAATATTTTGTTGTATGTTAAGCCTTCTTTTCTAGTTGTATTGAATATGAAAATCACTGATGCTCGTATACAAAGCGTGCAATATCGTCCCATACGGTTTCTTAAAGACTTATTAAAACTTGTAAACTGTTTCAACAATCATGGTCGTTGTCCAAATGGGTCAATACACCATTTGGACAGTAGTTTGAATATGTTGTACTTGGTCTTTAAGCATAGTGTATAAGATTAGATCTAACACGAGAATGCAATGTTTTACACTTAATACATACTTATAATACAGAAATTGGGCTGATTTTCTTTTATTTTGTTGCATTATATATAATCTACTAATTTACATTTTAATTTTATTATGTATTTATAAACCAGAAAAGATCGAGATTATATTTAGTTTTGACTCCACTAAATAGCATAAAAGTGAAAAGTTTCTTACGAGTAGCATTTTCCGATGTCCAAAACGCAACTTTCTTAATTACATTTTCAATGCTACAGATGTAATCAACACCTTATCCATGCACAAATCATGTGACGTGATATATCAACACCTTATCCACCCATATATCACGCATCAGTTATATAATCAACATCTTACCAATCCAAATTATATTTTGTGATATAATCAACACATTACCAACCCTCAAATCATGTGTCGTGACATCATCAACACCGTACCTACAAATAATATGTCGTGAGATAGTCAACACCTTACACAACACAAAAATCATGTGTCGTGATATATTCAACACATTACCCACCTACAAACCATGTGTCGTGATATAATCAACACCGTTCCCACCCACAAAGCATGTGTCGTGATATAATCAACACCGTTCCCACCCACAATTCATGTGTCGTGATATAATCAAAACCTTACCCACCCACAATTCATGTGTCGTGAATAAAATGGTAGAAAAGAAACTGTAGCATTCATAATTAATCAACTCTGTATTATATACGCTTGTTGAAGATATGTAGTTTCGTCTTTTTATGAAACGAAAGTAATGCCAGTGTTTTTACAAGGATGTTTTAGCGATCCTTCAAATTACAAACCTAGTTCACTCCTTGCTTGCATTCAAAAGGTTATCGAGAAATAATTTTAAACACATTTTTTTTAACATCCTACACTCAAATGATCTTGTATCCAGGTACCAGTCTTGTTTCCATTCCAAAAACTCTACAGGATTTCAGTATGATACTTAGTTGAAAATTTACTGGACATAGATGTACATACGATTGACCATTTGTTAAAACAAGGATTAGTTCACTACAAGCCAAGCAGAACTGACGTAATGTTATTCTTGCATAAACTAGAGCACGTTTTTCCTAAACTAGAATTAAAAACGAAATTCTCTTTTGTTCGGTCCATAAATATTTCAGCTTTTCGTTTGGTAATTTAAGGTACTGGTGTCTATAACATATTTCTGTCGATTTTAAAACTAACAACTACACTGAAATGCTTAAATATAAATTCAGCAGAAAAATGGTGATAAAGGATATATTTCATATTCATCCGCCACTTACTACAATATACTGATGTTGTTTTTGGTGGCTTTTCGGCTGAAAACTCCCTTATATTATGAATACAACCATAAGAATGAGGGATAATTGTGACTAGTATTACTTGAGGTATTTCCCGAGGTAAGATTTATAGAGAAACAGATTGGTCTACCTTAACACAGAGACGATCGTTTCATAAAATATATTACTTTCATAACATTGTATACGGTGTCTCTCCTTATTTTGCTGACCTTACTACCAACCCACTGATTGGTGTGACAAACAGGTACAATCTTATACCTACGAATACTCTTGCTGAAATTAATGCCAAGCTCTAAATAAGTTGCATCATGTTCTCACACTCTTATAATAATGTTTTTAATTCACTCCAATCATCAATGAAAGGTGAAAGTAACTATATGCTCTTAAGACGAAAACTAGAGATTAAGACAACACAAGCGCCTGTATAAGATAACGATTAGCATTCACGTATCTATTCTATAATTAGGAACAACTGTTGTATTTTACATCATGACTTATATTCTAATCGCTTGAGAGAAATCCATTGCGTATATATGCATGATGGACAGCGAACCGACCTTTTGCCGAAGTTTTTAACCGACATAGTTTTCCTCTTATTGGTTTGTTTATTTTTGAAACATTATCCTTTGTCGTTCTATTTTTTCACATTTTGTATGTGCGTTACGTTTACCTTTCTGAAGTTTCATTGTGGTCGCGCCTTCTCTGCAGCTGTAATTAAATCATTGTTATATAAATAATGGTAACTGACTCATACATAGATTACTTCGAGAAAGAATAGTAGCAGTTAAAAAAATATCTTCCACGTCTTGATTCTGTCCAAAAATTACAAGAACGTCATGAATCTCAGTTGGATTTTGCAAACAGTTCTCAACAATTAATTTAAGCCTGTTACTGAGACAACTAAACCTCTTCTTCCTTAACGTTTAAAAAATAGTTCGGGGAGAAAAACCTGCAGAAACCTCAAGAATTTTATAAGATCAACCTGGTTGAATGTCTTAAACAGTAAAAGCTGTTACTAAAGAAAGAAAAAACGATGAAGAAATAGTCAAAGAATCACGTAATAGATTTACTGAAACGACTTTAAAATTAATCTATAAAATTGATTTAAAGGAATTCCATCTCTTGTTTTTACATACCATGAAATGAGAACACATATTGAAACCAACACATGGAAAATATATTTCCAGTCTACATTGGGTTGACGTTTTTGTGATAAAATTAAAGCTAAAACAGGTCGAATCGACACACAAGAGGGCATCAAATATAAAATATATCAATGCGATAAATTGTGTGTATGATCGATATGAAGAACGAAAATAGCAAGAAATGGAAGAACCAAAACAACGAAAGAAAGAACGAAATAGCAGAAAACACGAGAACAGGATAATCTTACATCTGTTCAAAATTCAATTGAAATGTTTAGACCTGTAACTTATGAAAAAAATAAAAATACGAATGATGATCAATTAGCTGAATATGCTGCCGACGATTCAAAATTTCCTGATATGTTACCAGAACATCAAAATTTGTATGAGATGGAACATCGTCAGATGATCTTTAAAATACGTCATATCACTGGTGGTATTAGTACAGGTTATCCCGATTTTGTTAAGTTATCTGCAAATGTAGATAAACTGAAAGCGAAACAAAATTAAAATTCTCCATCGACAGTTCCATTTCCCAAATCAGCTACTGAACCAACATCTGCTCAAAAGCAACCATAAAAAACTATCCAACTTCTCTTAAATCTATATTTATTCCAGAAGCTATTTTTGCTTGAAATAATGCTCCAGAAATCATTAATGAAGTATCTGATGTTTGTCAACAATTATTTTGCTATTCCAACCGGTACGGTTCAGATCGAGCACACCAACAATGAATTCCAACGCAGAATTAAATCTATTACAGGAAAATAATCAAAATCGCTATTATTGTTCAGTAACCAACATTATCAGCTGCAATTGAAATCAACTTCTTAGATTATGTTGTAGCTCTTTATCAATCATCTATCTGATCAGTTTTAGAATGGCTTGATGTTTTAACAGAATATCGTGGACCACCAGAGCCGTAGCAAGCTGAATCTCTAACAGATAAAACATATTATATAAGAACCAGAATATCGAAAAACAGATAAATAGTATTACGCGGTTTTCGTTCTTCTCATCAACGAATCGATGATTTATATTTTATTATTTGATCGGATGGGGAAAAATAGCAATAATACTGACTTTACTAGTTTAGATGATAACGAAAATTTCGCTGTACAAGAAGGTTTAATTAATAAATTTCCAGAAGTGATTATACCTGAACTTATGCATGAATTTGACGACTTAGAATATTTATTTTTAAATATTTCACAAATTTACTCTGACGAATTAAACCAATAAATTATTGAAAAACACATTTAAATCAGGTCATATTGAGTGTCTCATTTGGCGAATTCGTAAACAAAAAATGTTTGATAAATCAGAAGAACTATGATATTCAGAAGATATAAGAAGATAAGATAAAAATAAAACAGTTTTCGACCACTATAAAATAACTGAAAAATAATTACCGACATTTGTTTTACCATCACTTGCAACAAATGAACTAAAGAAAGCACTCAACGATATTATCAATAATAACCTCCTAAAATCGTTGAGCCAAGGAGAAAACCAAACTACCAGCAACTATTCTCAAACATACCAATGATCTACACGATGGAGGTCGTCATATTTAACCAGGAATTGTATATATAACATCAGCGATTGCAATCAAGCTTGTATGTGATGTAATTAAGGGCAGCTATCAATTATATCTAGAAGAGTCAAATCAACCTCAGCAATTATATATTCTATATACATTTACACCTCAGTTATCTCCTGGATATTGTATTGTACAATAACATATAAATCCGTTATATACGACGTCGCAATCCGTTATTATCACGGATACGTTTCTAACTTACCGACCAGGCTAAACACTTTCTTGATTTAAGATATAAAATTTCTCAACAAATATCTGCGTAAAAGTTTAATGATTTTTAATCAAGTTGGTGATTTACGAAATAATTAATGGGATATATTATATAATGTATCAACACGTGATAATTTGTATACACAACAAAGAGGTACTTAAAAATGCCATCAGAATAATATTTACACCGAACTCTACCAAGGCAAATTAATTTAGTGTTAACATGCTTATTGATGAATACGGTAATAAATATATTTTGTTGACACAGGAACAGATCAATGAAATAAGGCTATAATTTAATGATTATATGCGACAGAGATCATTTGATAGTTGCAAGTAGAAAGATTGTTTGTGACACACTTCAATAGCAGTCATATTTGTTACGTTAAACTAGTTCTAAATCTACCCGTATCATTATGTTATCGTCCAGCATATAATTGCAAACAAAATATTGAAGTTGATATGCCAGGATCATCATGGAAACAAAATCTTTTGTTAAATGAAATTGTTTATGATCCTGTCAATGTTTTGAGAGCACATTACATATGGACAAACCTCCATGGATACGCAAAGACAATTCATTTATCTCATGGATTAACCATCTCTGGTTATTTGCATTGTTGATGACATAAGTGGACAAATTTAGTTCAAATAGCATTGACTCTAGTCAGTACGTTGCGGAGGGTTATTGTAGATTTTACCAAAACTGCTGGCATCAATAACGAAGCTGAAAGCAATGATATAAGTATTCGGTTTTAAGCAGTGGGATACAAACAAACGCGACTTTAATCTTGACACTGAATTTATCATGATATGAAAGCGACAGAATTAATTAGTACTGTGCAAGTTGTAACACAATAATTTTGTGGCAATATTAATACAATGATTCAAGACCATTTCCTGTAAATATAATTGATAGTAGTCATGGTCACACACGAAACTGTGATGGTGACCTGTCCTGAGTGTAATCGAAGCCAATGCGCTAGTTAAGTGAGCACTGTACTAATTGTTATATTCAGGAATTATTTGTACTTGTTCATGTACAAATCCTCGTTGACGAGTAGTTGAATCTAATCTGTATATTGCAGGTCTACCCGTTGATCTTACCACACTTGAAAAGTTATGTGCAGTTGCATTCCACACAGGATAAGTCGCTCTTTTTATCTCCTTCAAGTTCACCGGGTTCATATAAATATCTTATGGTAAGATTTCGTAACACTGGTTATTCTGACAAATCGTGTTGTATTGGTATATGCTGTTTGTGACTGCATTAGTAGTCTTGTAACCCATTCAAGAGATCACATCTTTTTCAATTTTTTTCATGAATATTTTAGATTGGTATCCCAATAACCGCTTAGCAATTGTTCAATTAAACCGTTCAACGCTTGCTTGATCAATATGAATTTCGGCACGTCCTCATTTAGTTGTATTTGAGAATGGTTTTGCTTTGTTTATCTACTTGCAATTTCAACGACAGTTAACGCGTATTTGACCGTACGTGATTGACATCCACCAGTTTTAACAGTTCCATGTGATATAAACAAAATATCCTCCTGATTAACTTTATTAAGGACAATGACATCAACATGTGTGTGCTGAACAATTTTAGGTTGTGGTAGATATATATGCCATATTGTCTGTCGTGCCAACCCCATGTTTCAGCAACAGAACATGTAATAACATTTGCAGCATCAGCGATTTTACTAAACGCTGCTCTATATCTCCAATATCCTCTTGTAATCCATTTTTGTATAATCTGTTGATTTTTAATTACCCGCCCCTAATGCTAATTTACCTTTCATCGCGGACTTTTCTAGGATGCTAGCAAGTTTGTCTCTGATATATTTATTTTATGGAATTTATCGCACGAAACAACTTCACATCTGCAATATGTCGTTCTTGCAAATCTTCTTAATATGCTACATCATGAACAGCACATGCTTGGTCAATGGCATTTGCTGGTAAATCCATGTGTTTGCTGGATCTCGTTCGTTAAGTCAAATATCAAATCGGGTTAAAGGACCAGAATATTTATTTCCAGGAGGATATATTTCTCCTGAGTATCTAGCCCATGAAGCTCCTGGAAATTTTGACATTAAAGAAGCAATTTTAACGCCATCGTTATATTACATTTTAGGTGAAAACGAAACTTATTTCCTGTCACGTATTGCACATTTCCGACCATATTATATTTTTCCATACTTCGTTGCAACTGTTATTAAAAAGGTGGTTGGAGGTTTAATTCTACAACTCAAAGAATATAAATTCATATATTCATAATATTGATGTAATTGGTTTCTCAGCGACACGAAAACAAGAACCAGTCAAACATTATCCAGTGCTACCGAATTCAATCAGAATGATATTAATAGGTCCGTGTGGAAGTAAAAAGACACAATTATTGCTTAATTTGATAATGGGAGGGCACCAGTGGGATAAATTATCTTAGTGGCACAATCTGAAGATGATACGATGTTCTTAAAGATTTTAAGCAGAAAGCAAAATTATCAAATGAAGAAGTTGATGATATTATTAATGTTATTACTAATATTATTGAAGCTGAATGTTCATAAACTTGGTGGATTTATTAATAATTTAGTTGTTTATAATGATGTAATGCTGGACAAACAATCCAATCCAGCAAGAATAATTTCTCGAGGCAGGCCTAAAATTACAGATATAATTTTTGATATACAGAGATATAAACAAATTCCTAAACTGATCAGAGATAACTCTTATATTTTAGCTGTATTTAATGGAGTTGGTACACATACACTAATAAATATTCATCAAACATGGTGTTCAGAAGATATGGATATTATTAAGTTTGAAAACATCTTATCACGTGAGGAAACTATCCCATAACGATAAATTTAAATGATCCTAGGTCGCGATATCGTATAGATCTTGATTAAATTTTTGTTCATGAAATTTATATAATAATTATCTAATTACAGCAGCAGAGAGGAAGCGACTTCAATGAAACGTCTAAAAGGTAAGAAATTTGAAGAAAATAAAATGATAAAAGATAAAGTACCAAAAATAAGTAACCCAATTTGAGAAACTACCGGTCAGTTAGAGGCTTCGGTTTGGCGTTATTGACTCTATTTTTTGTTTTCTTCATTTTAGTAGGAAAAGCGCTACTTTTTAATCAAATGGCGTATCATTAAAAAATCTGTTCGCTCTCTCTGCTGCTACATGAGGCGATGATATAGCGAAAATGCATCCCGTTAATTATTTACTTCCAAATACTTTATCAAGCATCATAGGACATTAGTTCAAAATCTCTATACACATACATAATTTGTCATTAGATTTTAAAGCAAATTGTAATAATCGTTTAATTGTCTTCTTCCACAAATTGTTTCAAATATAGGAAAACCTTTGTCAGGGGCATTCAAATGTGAATTTCTATATTCAGTTGATAAATAAATACAAGATGTTAATAATGTTTATAACTTGTCAGCCACTGGATTAATTTATTATTTAAGTAAAAAAAACTTTATCAAAGCTTTTACTGTAGTTTTATTGTTAACATTTTTCAATGGACTTGAATCCGGAAATCGCGTTAACCCACACACTTATGATCTCCGTTTTCTCATAAAGATACCATTTCACACACAGTAATAAACTAGGACGTCTATGTTTAGTTATATGAACCAAGCAGGAGTTCTCATCATCTTGTTTCTGTTCCACAATGAATGATTTTATTTTGTTACCCTGAATAAAATATTGATAGAACATACAAGAAAATGAGGATCTCCGTGATCAAGATATATATTGATTGACCAATACTAGGAAAAGACTGATTTATAAATGTGTCAGCAAAAGGAATACCTTCCCGATCAACATCGTTCACAGTAGCTCTGTTTGAAATATTTATGGTAACTGCACAAGCAGGTTACAAGCCGGGTATTGCAAATTTAAATACGTTCAACGTTAATAGCTAAAGAGGCTTGTCCATTACAAGTGGATTAATCACGACCTTCTGTACAGCTAAGCCATTGCCTAGTAATCAATGAATACCTTCCTACGATAGGTAAAGAAAATACTATCCCAACTGTCACGGGTCCTGAAACTTAAGGCAGTTATACTATGGAGCGGGTCATTAACAAAGCCATTTGATAATCCATTAAAGAATACTTTCACTAAAAGAATACTTCTCAGATTAAGGCAAAGTATAATAATAATAATAATAATAATAATAATAATAATAATAATAATAATAATAATAATGAGGACTTTGTATAGCGCCTAATCTTACGAAGCTCTAAGCGCTTTGCACCATCAATAATGATATGACTACACTACAGAACAACAAATGACAATAACAATGAAATTGGAAAACATAAAAACATGCTGAAAACATATAAGATACAAACATGCTTAGGTCGCAAAGTTTGTCCCTGCAGTCGAAACAGGTGAGTCTTAAGAGCACTCTTAAAAGTGACCACTGTGTCTTTGTGTCTAATTTCAATGGGCAATTCGTTCCACGTCGCCGGGTCCTGGTGTGCAAACGAAGGTTGTCCATATGACTTTGTTTTCACCTTGGAAACAATGAGTTTACGATTATCAGAAGAAGAGCGTAAGGATCTAGCTGGTGTATACACATGGGTGAGGCTGGATATGTATGTTGGACTGGAGTCTTCATTGAAACATAGCACAGAGAACACCTTTTCTGTTTGATTCTGTATCGAATTGATAGCCAATGTAGGGTACAGAGCAGTGGTGAGGTGTGCTCTGAACGAGGTACTCTAAAGATGATCCGTGCAGCTGTGTTTTTAACGTTTTGAAGTTTCTGGAGTAAATATTGTGACGAACCAGACAGAATTGAGTTACAATAGTAAAGTCTTGAAAGTACTAATGAACAAACAAGTGTTTTATTGACATCAACTGAAAGATATTTACGAATGTAACTGATGCGTCTCAATTCAAGATATGCAGCCTTGCATATGTTCATGACATGTTCGTGCAATGTGAGAGTACTGTCTGGAGTAACGCCTAGGTTCCGTACTGACTGTGAGAATTTAATGTTGGTGTTGCTCATATTTATTGTCTGAGGTAAAGGATGTGAAGGAGAAAGTCTTTGTGTTGTGATCAGAATAGCCTCAGTTTTATCATCATTCATCTGCAGCTTGTTACATGTCATCCATGATTTCACATCAGAAATGCACTTCTCTACTCCATGGATGGTAGCATCAACTTCAGTTGGGTGGCTAGACTTGTATATTTGTCATATTTGTTATAACTGATAACAAAAGATGCTAAGCTCTTGTAATCATTAATATTTTAATTTAAGTAGGCAGGATAGAACCACCGATACATGATATACAATTTTCTGACATGAATGGTTCATAAGAGCCAAAAGTAGTGTCAAACTGGTGTATATATGACTACGCATGCGCTTGACCGAGTTGATATGAGAGGATTTGAAATAGCTCTTTACTCTGTTATTACTGCTCACCATGAAACAATCCCAAAATGAGATGTTCTTTCTTTTACAAAATGTGAATGTGGGAAGCGATATTGATTTATACTGAGTCTCACTAGCTGTTTGAGCTCAACATGTTGTACCAGATTGAGATTGGAAGTACAGGTATTAGAAAGAGACTATTTTATTTAGCAAACTGCTGAGAGGAAGACTTGTTGACAAATGAAACCTTGTGAGTCTTGGCATAATCATAAGCTGTATGAGCAGCATCTTCCAACGTTTCCATCTTTCGCTCATCTAGCTTAGTCTGGACATTATTATCGGTTCAATTCTTGAACAGTTACGTCAATAGGAGCTTACATTCCTTAATCATATCATAATCATTACCAACATTGAAATGTAAATATTACGAGTTTTGCCAATAAGCACACATGTGTACTAATACAATCAAATTCTCTGTAATCTAAGTTTCGATCAATTTTCTCAAAGTGAAAAAGTATTTATTGATTACTTTTTCCGGAAAAGGGGTACACTCCATAAATGTCTGGCAACATCAAAATTTAAACTTGGGTTTAAAGGTGGAATTGTTCTGTCTACCAATTCGAATTCTTTGAATCTATGTAGCATAACCCTTTTTAATTATCTTTATATCATGTAGCATAACCCTTTCTAATTATCTTTATATCATGTAGCATAACCCTTTCTAATTATCTTTATATCATGTAGCATAACCCTTTCTAATTATCTTTATATCATGTAGCATAACCCTTTCTAATTATCTTTATATCATGTAGCATAACCCTTTTAATTATCTTTATATCATGTAGCATAACCCCTTTTAATTATCTTTATATCATGTAGCATAACCCTTTCTAATTATCTTTATATCATGTAGCATAACCCTTTTAATTATCTTTATATCATGTAGCATAACCCCTTTTAATTATCTTTATATCATGTAGCATAACCCTTTCTAATTATCTTTATATCATGTAGCATAACCATTTTTAATTATCTTTATATCATGTAGCATAACCATTTTTAATTATCTTTATGTCTTCATTTACATTTGTTGATTCTCGTATTTATGCGTGTTATTTATACGTGTTGTTGCTGCTGCTGCTGTTGCTGTTGTTGTATGATTTGATGCCATTAGTGGGCACAAGTAGGCTATACATGGCGGCTAGAATAAATGCTGTTGGAATAACCTGGGAAAACCTTAGATAGAACCCCATGACAAGCTACTGGCAAGCTTTGTCACGTACCAAGCTGGCCGAGCCCGAGACTCGAACCAACGCAGACAGAAATGAGAAGACAGTGATCCGTAACGGTGGGTGCTGTTGACCACTCGGCAAAAACAAACGTTTAGAGGTATATCATAGATTTAATGTATTACAATTGATCTATGTTTATTGTCATTGTTCACTTACCATTTTTTGCGTTGTTTTATCTAAAACAGATTACTTTCTATTTAAGAATTATGTGATTCGTGCAAACCACAAGCAAGGTTTACTTACCTCTGAAATTTAAGAGCTTTTCATTGTGCAAAGGTACGCACCTCCGAACGGAAGTACTCCATTAAGCATCGGCAATATTAAGCTTAACAGCAACTCATATTTAAGCAATTTAGTGCACGAATTTTGCTTGTCTATAATTACTTTCAAAAGATATACTAGACGGACTTAGTAAGTCATAAAAATGAACAAAATAATGGGGCCGCGTATTCGAACTAATTTATTGTTCTTAACACACACGTACGACATCAGAGATGGATGGCGTAGGGATAATATCCAAACCTTTTACAGTAAATTGCCAGAGAGCAATTACTAATCAGCTTGTGTGTGCACAAACCATAATAAAGATTCGGCTTCATCTAAGTTACTTGGTGTAAGTTCCAATTCAAGGTTTTGATTTATCTGAAATTCAATTTTCTCTTTCATGCCATAGATTACTACTTATTGTTGTCATTTATGATATGAGAGTGTGTGGGATTTAGATGAATTTTTTTCTAAATTAAGTGCGCGTGCGTACGTGTATGCGTGTGTGCGTGCGTGCACATATATATATATATATATATATATATATATATATATATATATATATATATATATATATATATACATGTGTGTGTGTGTGTGTGTGTGTGTGTGTGTGACGACCAAATAATTGATAATAGTTTTATCTAAGCAACACTGGTAACCACTATATATTTGGAGGTATTTCGTGGCTACAGTTGAATGTTATCAATTGGTGCAAGGTCAAAATGTATAGCTCGTCGATTTTATTTTTCACAGTAATTGCATGGGACAATAACCTTGATCCGATAACCTATGACGTACCGTATGCATCCTAATTTTAAACTCACAATCGAGTTTTGCGTGCACATTAACACACAAGCACACATGATAATAATACACACGGGTAGCATATCAACCAAACATATTTTTAGTGAAGTCAACATTAGTTAACAAATGAAGTAATTAAGTAGTTGCAAGAATATGTTCATTTATTGTAGCGCTCCAGTGGCCATAGCGGTTGGAGCGTCCGCCCCAGATGCAGGCGTTCGAAACCCCATCGAGTCATACCACTGACTTATAAAATGAAACTAGTAGCTGGCAGGCTTGACGCTCAGCATTAAGAGGTTAGTATTAGAACTGTTTGGCCTGTTGTCATGATAACATGACTCATGATGACTGGGTGGAATATTATGCTACGTGTCTGAGTCATGATGTATGGATATCACGTTAAACTGCCACACTACAGACATCATAGCGATATGACTGAATTTGTTTTAAAGCTGCCTTAAAAATCCAAATCATACAATGGGGTACGTAAGACAGTATATACAATCTCAATAAGTGACTCCTGTTACACCGACCAATCGGACTGCATAATTAGCTGTGCAGAGTTTAGTTTCATCAACATATAGTCATATCTGAGTGATGCATTTAATAATAATAATAATAATAATAATAATAATAATAATAATAATAATAATAATAATAATATAAATAATGATAATAGCAATAATTATATTAAAAATAATAATAATAATAATAATAATAATAATAATAATAATCATAATAGTAGTAGTAGTAGTAATAGTACAAGTAGTAGTAGTAGTAGCAAAGTGGGTGGGGTTATTGCGTCAACACGGGAAACAACTAACAAGAAATGCATATACTTGGCGAACCAATCTGCAGGTGGGTATACAAGTTTTGCATACATTCACCTGACCAAAACTAATTTCGGTGGATGAAAATATTTTGGTTTACTCAAATCTTATCCATCATCTTGCCATGATTCGGGCGATGTTTCTCCGAACTCCATGCTCTTTCTTTCACAACATATTTTTAGGGCTATCTTTTACCACCACACTTCAAAATAAAAATTATATAAGATTACAAATTTTAAACAATAATTTGGCTCCGGATTTACTTGCCACTCAATAGATGTTTGTGTGGCTACTATAATCTACCAAATAATAGTCTAGTTCAATAAGAACACTTGCGTTTCCGTCCGACCATATCATGATGAACATTCCACAGAGCCACACGAGTTTGTTTCAACGAGACTCTTCACGTGTGGGAGGAACTCCACAGTTATTATGTACTTATGACAGTGACAACTATAAGGTGAGGTTATTTGCATTGCAACATGCGCACTGTAAAGATTTCTGGCATACATCTGCACTACTCTCATGTACTGCGGCTGAAACTTTCTTTACATGATTTCCGTAACACAAGCACACATCTAATTAAAAATGTTTGATTCCATGTCTTCGAAAAATAAACCTGAATTAATCAGCCAAAAGGAACCAAATTTAGCAGGTAATAAAATAGGGTAAAAGACTTTTGTCGGCTTCTGAGAGTGCAATGAAATAATCAAAAAATATATTTAAAAAGCGAAACAAAGCTAAAATCATTTTCCTTTTTAGTTTTACCTTTGAAGTCCGGACTGAAAGTGAAACATTGTAGTTAGCTGTTGTCAGACAGATGCACATCTAAAATAACTCCAAGCCGCCTACTCTCTAACCCAAATTTACACGCATGAGCCATAAAACAAAATCAAACAAATTAAACGTTTTTTTAGTATTTCATAAGTTATGTAAGATCTTTATAAACGGTAAGGATGACCAGAAATCTTTGTGAAATTTTTCATTTAAAATTAAAACTATGTAAAATACGAAACGGAAGAGATCCTAAATAACGGATGTTTGTTAGGGTGAATCCTAGTGATGACGTCAAAGTAAGACTATGGATTACGGATTCTACGGCCAAGGTTTGACTATAAACATAACTTGGGTCATAGGGCGTTTATGATGCATCTGCAACAGTGTTGATATCATAACTTGGGTCATAGGGCGTTTATGATGCATCTGCAACAGTGTTGATATTATGATATCTAACTATATGTATATAAATCTAATCTTTCTGCTCGCTGTCTTATCTAGTTAAACCAGTTTTACGACGATGCATTTGTGGGTATAACAGTAAACCAATGTTCGTACTCTTCAAAGACAAGCTACATAATTCAGGTTAGTAATCTATTATTTTGTATTTTAAGACATATAGCGTAGCATACCACACACAAAAACACAACATATCAAATATAAAGATTAATCTTGGAGACTGCGTAAAATTGTTATTTGAATATGGTCTCGGTGTTTAATAAATGAATGATTGGAAGTATTATCTTATCAAATATCAAATATAACACGATTTGAACTATTTCAGGGATAGAATTGTTATTACTATTATATATGTGTTTTGTTCTTCTTTTTCTACTATAATAGAGAAGAACTCTAATTTATTGGGTTCATACTAATCCAGTTCTCTTTTATGGTATGTTCTTAAGACAATACATTATGTTTACTAATAAAAAAAAATTAATAGAAATCTAGACCAAAAATTCTGATAATAATAATAATAATAATAATAATAATAATAATAATAATAATAATAATAATGACAACAATAATATGCAATTAACTGCAGGAATAGTGTTTTAAAAATTGAATGCGCAGTTACCAAGCCACTCCTCGATATGCCTAGAAGCGTAGCAAGCTTTATTAGATGGATTGCGAAAGTGACGGTCTTTTCGGCGATGCTTGGATCTTTTCCCATATTTGTCCATTGCGACTCCTGCATCAAAACCTCGTCTTGCTCATGCATCTATGAAAACGGAAGCTATATTGATCTCAGTCCATTAAATTCGGGCGGGCTTTATCCAAGGTAAAGTTTTGTTCTTATGGTAGTTGTACCTTCCTACCGTTTCTTTTATGTATTGTTTAGTCTAATAAACAAGTGGCATCAAGTGGGATTGCCGAATGATCATTGAGGCGTTCCGTATAATTTCACCATTAATGTTAATGTGTCTAAAGTGACCATATGGCTCTTAGTGTATTTATGTGCCAATAGCCCTAACTGTAATATTGTGTTAACAGTCGTTTGTTGAACACACTAATACATTCCAAGGTTTCCTTGTTTGAATTCATTATAAATCACAGTTAATGTCTCTGTCCAAGAATATCGTTAAGCACTTTGTATTTTAAGTGATTAAATAATCTGAATAAAATAATTCAGTCCAAATTGAACACTTAAGACAATAAATGATTGTGCCTCAAGACTTTATAACACGAATGAATAATTTCTAGACAAAAGATCATATGGACAAAAGAAACACATGTATGAAGGACACACGTTAACATCCAGAACAATCCAGGCTATAACTAGACAAGGTCTTTTGCAAAAACTATAACATGAAATGTGCAATACATCCTTAAGACATATCATCTGGAATTTCCAATGTTCAGGGGTCCGTTTGAGATAAACTCATTGTTTACAAAACCAAAATCAATGAACTTGATATTGAACAACACAATTTTGCATAACCCATGGCATACAATAATTTTTAAAGCCATCAAAAAATGCATTATATGTATAGGTAATTGTATTATCATTATTATTTATAGTAGTAGTGGTAGTAGTAGTAGTAGTAGTAGTAGTAGTAGTAGTTGTAGTAGTAGTAGTAGTAGTAGTAGTAGTAGTAGTAGTAGTAGTAGTAGTAGTAGAAGTATTTAAAATAGTATTTGCATTATAAGCACAATTTTGAAATAAAAGTTTTCGAAAACAGGTTCAAAGACGTAATAGAGATGACGGGTGGCGCCTGGGACTCTTGGAATCCGTGTGGCGCGTTTTCAGAGGGTAGCTGTTACAACGTAGCCGTAAGTAGCGACAAATGGAAATGTTAATTTATGTTTTTGCACCTGTTTTGTAATGTCATCAAACAAATGCTGAGTTTGCTAACCTTGAGATACTCGAGGAATATTCTTGGTGACTATGCACTTATGCAGTCACTACATGAGTCGATTTACTTTGTTTCTGCCCTTGACATTATTTTATACACCTTTTTCGGATTCGACTTGCTACTTTGCCGCACATCAACATATCTATGTTATTTAGTACCAAGACAATTGGAGCTGTTGTTGTTGTTGTTGCCGCTATTTTGGTCAAACCCCATTTCCCAATGTAAAATAGGTTATACTCATCTTTGCTAGCTACGGTTCCGATATGATAACCTATATTTAAATATATTGGGCCTCAATTTCATTGGATGCGGCAGAAAGCAGCTACATCGAATCAAAAATAAAGATGTTGAAATCTGAACAGTGCTCCAACATGATCGAGACTTGGGAGCACATAGATGGAATGGACTAATAAATAAGTAGTTCTCCACTGTTGATCCAAGTTGACACTAATGACATCATTTCCCGCAAATATACATGTAATGGCTTCTCTGATACGTAGTGAAACTTTCAATATTGTGCAAAGTATATATATATATATATATATATATATATATATATATATATATATATATATATATATATATATATATATATATATATTTGAAGAAAATTGCCTCAACCATTTTCGACCGATGTAAAATGCACCGCTGCTACACTACGTTATTGGTTAGTTGCCATTACATATCAAGGGAGGCAACTGATCAAATCCAATAGAAGTCGCCAGAACAAAGCATTGAAATATTTGATCAATCCACAAGGTGTGTGTGTGTGTGTGTGTGTGTGTGTGTGTGTGTGTGTGTGTGTGTGTGTGTGTGTAAAGCACGAGGAGGGAGATTTCTGTTTGATAACAATGTTGCGTGAGCTGGAAGATAAATGCCGGTTTGGATTTGAAGTTTTTCTTTTGCTGGATTAATATAGGGACATAAAAATACAATATAGTTTTACATCTTAACAGAGGTCCCGAACGAAGACGGTCGTCTGTATTGATAACACACGCTCACAACGTCTTCAGGTTTATCGTCCGTATTTCTTTTTATTTGCCTATGACAAGAAATGTAATGATAAACTTATCCATTGACACACACTTTATCAATGACTAGCATTCAGTTATGTAATGACCACCAAGGGTGGGGTGTAAAATAAGGGGGTAAAATAAGGGGTATATAACAGAATATAACTCTGTTCTATAAAAGAAACTAATAACCCTATGGCCTATATGTCCATCTAAAATATCCATAACCTCCTATTTTACAGGTAACGTCATTTAGTTCGCATCTGTTCTTTAAATACTAACCCTAATCTCTATGAAATAAAACTAATAACCCTAACCCTAAGCATTATTCCTTTTTATTTTAATCACTATAATGGTAAAGGATAGGGGCACGCTCTCTGGTTATTCGTGTGTCCACCTAAGAGCAATGTAAGGATATTAATCGGGCATACTTATCAAGTTAAGATTTTTATTTTTTGTCTCCTAGGGGTCGCTACGCTCCACATTGCCCTTCGCCATATGGAGCTAACTTAGATTAAACGGGTCTACGTATCAAGTTAAGATTTTTCATTTTTGTCTGCTAGGGGTCGCTACGCTCCACATTACCCCTTGACATATGGAGCAAATTAAGATTAATCATGTCTATGAATCATGGTTTTTCAGAACTGTTAGTTATTCATTGCTACGTTTTCCATATGATGTGGCTTGACTGTGAAATGTTGAAATATTTTTTTTTCTGCAATTAAAATAATGCATACGCAATTTATCATTTCAAGGTGTCGTTATCATCATAGGCCAGTATGATTAATCTTGAGCGTCCTTCTATGTAATTGTAACGAACAGTTTGATTGGGACAGTTTCTAATGGAAATGTACCAAGCATTTCGATTGGGACGTTTTCTTTCAGCCATACCTTATCATATTTCTGATACAAGGATAGTAGTTACATATTGCACAAATATATGGTCTCAAAATTAGTAGTAGAAAAGAATGAGATGCAACAAACTTATTAAACACCAAACAAGTAATTTATTTCCCTTGAATATGTAGTAAAATGTAAAACAGCAATTACGAATTAAGTACAAAATAATCACAGAAATACAGACACAAGATCTAATGATTAAATTACTCAATAACTTTAATGGAAATCCAAATTAAATACAAAGCTGGAAGTGTTGATGACTCGATGGTGGCAGGTGTCGTGTTGATGGGTTAATATTCTTTTGTTGGATCATACTAATGCAATCCAAGATTATATCCTTATATGCAATTGCTCTATAAATCAAGTCTCCTTTCCGTGAACATTATTGTTGAACACTTTTTTTTTCCAGAGAAAAATCGCCAGAATTAAGTAATTTGAATAAATCAAGTTCCAGCCCAAATAGATTAATAGACACAACAGTGATACAATTGATTCTGCAACGATCTTAAAATAATGGATGACATATTTTCAAATAAATACAGCTTATATCCTAAGCTAAGATTCAACACACGATCCCAGATAGGGTCAAAAGTATATTGTTCTAGAAGAAATAATTATAAAGTCCATCATCAAAGTAACAATAAAACATACGTCAATCATCACTTAGTCTAGCTGTGAAGGAAATACAATATCCGCGACTCAGTCTACGATTAAGATCCTCTCTCAGATCCTCACTCAGATTATCACTCAGATCATCACTTAGATCCTCAATCATCACCTAGTCTAGCTGTGAAGGAAATACAATATCCGCGACTCAGCCTACGATTAAGATTTTCTCTCATATCCTCACTCAGATCATCACTCAGATCATCACTTAGATCCTCACTCAGATCATCAGTCAGATCCTTACTGATTTTGGGCAATGTCAGCTGCTAGATAAAATGTCAATGTATAAACATTAGATAAATGAAATACAAAAATAATAAAATAACACACAATGCAAATTAAATATACATAAAACTTCCCCTTATAAAGAAAAAGAAAGATTTTTTTCCTTATGCTTCATCTCAATATTGTACTCTTGCAACATCAAATTCCATCTAAATAATTTATGATGTTGTTTGTCATCTTGCCAATGAAAGTAAGAATGTTGTGATCATTAAACGCAATTATGGGAGAGGAACCTGATTCAATATACACTTAAAACTGTAAAACAAATAATAAAGCCAAATATTCTTTATCGGCTGTGGAACAATTTCTCCAATTCTTATTAAATTGTTTTCGAAAAGTTGTTAATGGATGATCTACACCATTGGCCTTCTTGACGCAATATTCCACGAACCTAAAGAACACATGCATATCAGATAGTGTAAAGGATGGAATGAAAGTTGGATCTGAAAGAAATTATGCACTCTTAAGTATGGCTTTACCTTATCAAGCCCCCCTTACATTTTTGAGACTAATGAAGCTTTGTGTTCTTACTTAATAAATTGGTATGAGGCTCAGCAATTATGGGAAAATTGGAGAAAAAATCCGAAAATATCCAGCCATACCCAAAATTCACATCAGCTGATTTTTACTGATAGGCACAAAGAATTCAGAGATAGCCTTGACCTTAGCATTCATATGTTTAAATAGTCCATGTCCTCCGATATGTCCTAGAAATGTGACACAAGGACGACAAAACTCACCTTTTGATAAATTAGTTGTCAAATTTGCATCAGTTCGTCAAAGAATTTCCAAATTGTCATTAAGGGATATTTCCAGATGTCGTTGTAGTTGATGACATCATCGATGTAATTATCACAACTATCTAGACCAGAATTAATCATGTTCTTTAAAAGTAGAAACGTACACCGCGAACTATTCATCCAAAACATCGTCGATTTATATTGACAATGTCCATTTGGCGTCCTTAGCCCTTTCCGTTAGTTGAATTTGCCAGAACCTTTCAGAAGGTCACATTTGGTAAAACGTATTTTCCAGTGTTACATTATCAATAGCATGTAATGAAATAAAAACCAGTGAAAATGGCTAGCAAACATTGCATTACAGAAAAACATAACAACACATCAATGTGGAACTATGTCAACTGACAACACATGGTCAGAAAAAAAAATCGATGGTTTGTGTTAGGTAGATTTTGGAGAGGATCAAGTTAAGCATGCAATGTTACTGTATCAGTTGCAAATAATGAAATAAAATAAATTAAAAATAATTAATACAGAATGCATATTAAATAGACATAACGACTGGTCAATCAGAAACAATGTGGACCGATGAGACATGGTCAAAACAGATAAAATGTATTTCAAACGACGTGATAGCTGAGTTCTTTATTTTCAGGTTTGCCGAGTTGGGCCAATTTTATCTAACATGTATACATATTATAACCTCGGAACCCAGGATAGTGCAGAGTTTATAGCTGACAACGGGACGTTTGTAATTCAATATGCACAAAGAACAGACGTACTTAGGTTTGTATTGTCAGTGTCTGCTTTAGTTAATCAAACCGATAATGAAGAAAGCAGTATTAGAGATCATGGTTTCTTATGTTAACATTACATAAAGCAATGAAGAAAACAGTATTAGAGATCATGGTTTGTTATGTTAACATTACATAAAGCAATGAAGAAAACAGTATTAGAGATCATGGTTTGTTATGTTAACATTACATAAAGCAATGAAGAAAACAGTATTAGAGATCATGGTTTGTTATGTTAACATTACATAAAGCAATGAAGAAAACAGTATTAGAGATCATGGTTTCTTATGTTAACATTGCATAAAACAGTATTAGAGATCATGTTTTTTTTATGTTAACATTGCATAAAACAGTATTAGAGATCATGGTTTCTTATGTTAACATTGCATAAAACAGTATTAGAGATCATGGTTTGTTATGTTAACATTGCATAAAACAGTATTAGAGATCATGTTTTTTTTATGTTAACATTGCATAAAACAGTATTAGAGATCATGTTTTTTTATGTTAACATTGCATAAAACAGTATTAGAGATCATGTTTTTTTATGTTAACATTGCATAAAACAGTATTAGAGATCATGGTTTCTTATGTTAACATTGCATAAAACAGTATTAGAGATCATGGTTTGTTATGTTAACATTGCATAAAACAGTATTAGAGATCATGTTTTTTTTATGTTAACATTGCATAAAACAGTATTAGAGATCATGGTTTGTTATGTTAACATTACATAAAGCAATGAAGAAAACAGTATTAGAGATCATGGTTTCTTATGTTAACATTGCATAAAACAGTATTAGAGATCATGGTTTGTTATGTTAACATTGCATAAAACAGTATTAGAGATCATGGTTTGTTATGTTAACATTACATAAAGCAATGAAGAAAACAGTATTAGAGATCATGGTTTCTTATGTTAACATTGCATAAAACAGTATTAGAGATCATGGTTTGTTATGTTAACATTGCATAAAACAGTATTAGAGATCATGTTTTTTTATGTTAACATTGCATAAAACAGTATTAGAGATCATGGTTTGTTATGTTAACATTGCATAAAACAGTATTAGAGATCATGGTTTGTTATGTTAACATTACATAAAGCAATGAAGAAAACAGTATTAGAGATCATGGTTTTTTATGTTAACATTGCATAAAACAGTATTAGAGATCATGTTTTTTTTAATGTTAACATTGCATAAAACAGTATTAGAGATCATGGTTTCTTATGTTAACATTGCATAAAACAGTATTAGAGATCATGTTTTTTTTAATGTTAACATTGCATAAAACAGTATTAGAGATCATGGTTTGTTATGTTAACATTACATAAAGCAATGAAGAAAACAGTATTAGAGATCATGGTTTGTTATGTTAACATTGCATAAAACAGTATTAGAGATCATGTTTTTTTTAATGTTAACATTGCATAAAACAGTATTAGAGATCATGGTTTCTTATGTTAACATTGCATAAAACAGTATTAGAGATCATGTTTTTTTTAATGTTAACATTGCATAAAACAGTATTAGAGATCATGGTTTGTTATGTTAACATTACATAAAGCAATGAAGAAAACAGTATTAGAGATCATGGTTTCTTATGTTAACATTGCATAAAACAGTATTAGAGATCATGGTTTTTTTATGTTAACATTGCATAAAACAGTATTAGAGATCATGGTTTGTTATGTTAACATTGCATAAAACAGTATTAGAGATCATGGTTTGTTATGTTAACATTGCATAAAACAGTATTAGAGATCATGGTTTCTTATGTTAACATTGCATAAAACAGTATTAGAGATCATGGTTTTTTTATGTTAACATTGCATAAAGCACAAATAATGTTAATTTACAGTATCTACAGCAAATGCGTAATAAACGTTTGACATGGGCGTCAGATATTGGTGCCGTTTTGAAGAGAAGTGTCCAAAATGCTTTTCGAGTTGTGCAGTACCAACAATGCTATAAAGGTACCAACATTAATAAGCGAATGTACAGTACCAATAATATCAACTATACATTACCAACATTAATAAACGAATGTACAGTACCAAAAATATCAACTATACATTACCAATAGTATTAACTATACATTACCAAAATTATTTACTCTACAGCACCAAGAGTAGTAAATATTCAGTATTCAAAAGTATTAAATGTACGGTACCAAGATCATTCAATGTACAGTTTTCAACAATCTTAACTGTACTGTACCAACAGTAATTGATATACAGCACAAACAGTATTAAATGAATGTAAGTAACAACAGCATTATCTATATAGTACCAACTACATTA
This sequence comes from Unio pictorum, assembly GCA_030141615.1. Classification (NCBI taxonomy): domain Eukaryota; kingdom Metazoa; phylum Mollusca; class Bivalvia; order Unionida; family Unionidae; genus Unio; species Unio pictorum. Next base: position 13,187,653 of record JARLTB010000377.1, read on the forward strand.
AATGAATGTACAGTACCAACAGTATTTAATGTACAGTAACAACAGTACCAACAGTATTTAATGTACAGTACCAACAGTATTACCTATACATAACCAACATTATCAAATGTATAGTATCAACAGCATTAAATAAACAGTTCCGACATAGTGTGCATTACAGAACCAACGGTATTAACTATACAGTACCAACAGTATTAAATGGACAGTATCAACAGTATGAAATGCACAGTGCCAACAATATCAAATGTATAGTATCAACAGTGTTAACTGTACAGTACCAATATCATTAAATGTACAACACCAATAGTATTAACTATACAGTATGAACAACATTAAATGTACAGTAACGAAATTATGAAAAGTACAGTACCAACAGTAATAAAACTACAGTACCAACATTATTCAATATACAGTAACGAAATTATGAAACGTACAGTATCAACAGTAATAAATGTACAGTACCAACAGTATTCAATGTACATTATAATGTTAATCACATAGATGTATTATGAAAGGAAGGTAACGTAATTTAAAATTGTCTGCTGCAACAGGTAACAAACTATTTTCTCAAAAACTGTTGAAGCATGACAGACTGTTTTGGGGTTTTTAATTCCGAAACATCTCTTGGAAAAATAATTGATACTTAAAGTGATACAAAGAAAAAGTGGACAATCCTCTGAGTACAATCGAACTGCCGATGTTATCTTGTATTCCTTTCTTGATTGTGTTTCTAAGTTCTAATTAATTTACACGAAGCGAGTCGTCTTTGAAGGATTCTTTATCCATGTATTAACGTCAAAACTGCATTGAGTTTGTATCCCTGTAACGTCACAACTGAATTGATTCTTTAGCCACATATTAACGTCACAACTGAATTGATTCTTTATCCACATCTTCACGTCATAACTGAATTGATTCTTTATCGATGTATTAACGTCACAACTGAATTGAATCTTTATCCACATATTAACGTCACAACTTAATTGATTTTCTAACCATATCTTAACGTCATAACTGAATTGATTCTTTATCCAAATACTAACGTCATAACTGATTCTGTATCCACGTATTAACGCCACAACTGAATTGATTCTTTATCCATGTATTAACGTCACAACTGAATTGATTCTTTATCCATGTATTAACGTCACAAATGAATTGACTCTTTAACCACCTAGTAACGGCACAACTGAACTGATTTTTTATCCATATATTAAAGTCACAACTGAATATATTCTTTAACCACATATTAACGTCACAACTAAATTGATTCTTTCACCATATATTAACGTCACAGCTGAATTGATTCTTTATCCATGTATTAAAGACACAACTGAATTGATTCTTTATACACATATTAACGTTACAACAGAATTGATTGTTTAACCACGTTTTAACGTCATAACTGAATCGATTCTTTATCCAAATATTAACGTCACAACTGAATTGATTCTTTCACCATATATTAACGTCACAACTGAATTGATTCTTTATCCATGTTATAACGTCACAACTGAATTGATTCTTTATCCACATATTAACTTCACAACTGAATTGATTCTGCATTCATGTATTAACGTCACAACTGAATTAAATCTTTATTAATGTAATAACGTCACAACTGAATTGATTCTTTATCCACGTATTAACGTCACAACTGAATTGATTCTTTAACCACGTATTAAAGTCACAACTAAATTCATTCTGCATCCTTATATTAATGTCACAACTGAATTGATTCTTTCGCCACATATTAACGTCACAACTGAATTGATCATGTATCCACGTAATAACGTCGCAACTGAATTGATTCTGTATCCATGTATTAAAGTCACAACTGAATTAATTATTTATTCATGTATTAACGTCACAACTGAATTGATTTTTTTCCCCACGTATTAACGTCACAACTGAATTAGTTTTTTTATCCACGTATTAACGTCACAACTGAATTGATTCTGTATCCATGAATTAACGTCACAACTGAGTTGATTCTTTCGCCACATATTCACGTCAGAACTGAATTGATTGTATGCATGTATTAATGTCACAACTGAATTGATTCTTTAACCACGTATCAACGTCACAAATGAATTGATTCTTTATCCACATAATGACGTCGCAACATAATTGATTCTTTAACCATGTTTTAACGTCAAAACTGAATCGATTCTTTATCCAAATATTAACGTCACAACTGAATTGATTCTTTATCCACATAATAACGTCACAACAGAATTGATTCTTTGACCATGTTTTAAAGTCATAACTGAATTCATTTTTATCCATGTATTAATGTCACAACTGAATTGATTCCTTATCCACATATTAACGTCACAACTGAATTGATTCCTTATCCACATAATAACGTCACAACTGAATTGATTCTTTATCTACACATTAACGTCACAACTGAATTGATTCTTTATCCATATATTAACGTCACAACTGAATTGACTGTATCGCTAAATATGACATTCATTTTCTGAATCTTTTGCATGCCTAATAAGCTATTTCGGATATGATTATCGTAATTATGCCTAGTCTCTTTGAAGTAAATGAATAGTTAAAAGCATACACAGTTAACTTGATCACTTCCTCGCCTCTGTATGTGTGTGTGTATTTCTGTCTCTGTGTGTATCTGTGTGTCTGTCTGTCTGTCTGTGTGTGTGTGTTAATAATGCACACAATCAATATTTAAAAAAATGAGGCGCACTTGAAAAAGTAAATAGTTGCCAAGATATTTTTGTAGAAAGATTGGGTTTTCGTTATTTTATTCCAACTTGTTTCTGAACAAAATAGCATAGACATATGTGTCTTGCTTGTTTTGACTAATGCAAGTCGAGACACTAGGATGGCCCTATCATTTCTACTCTGCCATGCGTGTATAGTCAACATTTCTGTACTTCTCTTTTTATACATTTCTCTCATTTGTAGACCCCACTGCAAAGATTTTTAGTTTCAGCTTTATATGCAAAATAGCATTCATGAGAACACATTTCAAATGAAACTTTTCAAACAAGACTTGGCGAGCAAAAGTTTGAAATTATTATCCAAATTTCATAAATTTCGGAAAAGATTAACATAATAGTATGATTGTATCTATCACATTACAAAAAAATCTGATTGTAATTGTCGAGTCCTTACAATACCGTGAATTACTCTTTAATCTTGTCCATTCTACGTTTGCCTTGCGTGACAAAATAATTCTACTTGTGATGTAATTAAATGTTATTATATGTCTTACATTAGAAAAAAAAAACATTGATACGAAAAATATTAACCGAAATATATTAATCCAGCAGTCATGTTATAAAGTATTTTCAAATAATTTCCAAAATATATTTCACAAGCCTTTACTATAAATATACTGCATCTTAAGTTTAAATATTGAATCATTAGAAAATATTCCTACTGAATTAATTTACTTGCTATGATCGATTTTATAAAGGTTCACACTGTACTATCAAAGGGAGATAAACGGAAAGAAGCTTTAGTTTAAGTGAGGTTCGACATTTTGCTGCGATTGCGATAATGCCCCTTTTTCTCACTCCGTGGTTAAAATTGGTAACTACCAAATACAGTGATAGTCTGGAAACACATGCACATAAATGATCACCAATTAATGTCAATTTTAACTTCAAGATGCATGTTTTATATAGACTTACCAACTTAACCAGTCACAGATCACGTGTACTATATAATACCTATGATTATCAGCACAGCAGGTCGGTTTACAAGCTCAGCCTTATCAAATTATGTTATGTATAATTTAGAATTGTTCCTTCTATTTCATTAGAGTGGCATCTATACTTCTGACATGTGATAAAACGACTGAAGGACAGTTGATAGCTTACGGGTTAGAAGAAAGCAACGGCGTTCTAAAATATGTAATTATGTTCCTCTCTTTCTTGTCACAAATATCCTAAATTATTTTTTTTATATTCATTATGTTAATATATATGCCAGTTTTATATTTTATTTTGAAAGGCGGCTATTGCCTTTTAGAACGCTAAACTATTGCGATAAAGAAAGATGAAGAAAAGCATTGGCGTAGATTATGTTTTTAAAACTCATAATAAATTTGAACCTTATCGACTGGAACTCTATATTCTATTTTGATTTTCTTGCTTCTAATGTTACTTTTCACTTGGATAAATCATTCAGCTAAAACTGAAGCAAACATAACTTTTCCAAAGATGCAATGAGGCAATCAAACAGAACTGACCTGGGAAAGCAATGAAACCCGTGACAATTGGATTATGAGCCAGACTTTCTACCAGCTTAGCTTCGGCAGCTCCACCAAAAACACAATGACTGATTTAAATACAGCTGGCATATATACTATACAACAATAATCACATAGTTAATTACTACGCACATTTATGTAAGTAACATAGTAGTTTACGTTTCAGAATCTCTTGCCAGTACCGTAGTTTTAGATCGAAGTATTTTGAATGTCATGAATCTGTCAGCAACAGACGTCTTTAGTGCAATTTAAACATTCTCATTGCTATCGTTGCCTTAGGCAAAATATAGTCCGAGATGTGGAATATATGGTATTTACTTTACTCATCGTGTAAAAGCAGGATAATAAATCAGATGACAATGAATAGCTTAGTCTTCATGCATTCGTTGTTACACATAATGCATACGTGTATTATCGTTATAATTGAACAACATAATTGTCTCCTTTGTTGCAGCGTTTTGAATTGCGAAGTCTCCACGCTTGTCTTGTAGATCCTCTTCACTGTTCCCAGAAATCCTCATGTTCTTGTCAATTTGACAATGGTAAAGTAGTCGACCTTTCACCTCTTGATACCAAGACCGGCATACCAAGGTAGAACGTCTTTTGATATCTGACATGCATTTAAATTCCAAGCCATTCCCATAATAAATGTCACTTGTTATCATTTTCTCTGGAAAATATTGAGCGAGAAATGTATATTTATTATTTTCTTGTCATAAAACAGGTCAAGCAATTGGCATTTAACTTGAGGAAGTGGAGGATGACAGAGATGATACAAATCATTAGTTTTTTTTAGAGAATAAGTGTCACTATCATTAAAAATTAAAAATGCTAATTTCCGGGCTACGTATTAGGTTATCAACGCGTGCGTGTATATGTGCATGTCATATTGCATTTTCTATGAGATGACAGATTCTTAAAGGTTATATAACTAAGTGTTCCTATTCAGGAATGCCTGTGGGTCACAAACATATGTGTTATGAGTCTTAAAGATATAGTTTGTCTTTGGAATTTATTTATTTATCTATCATTTAATTGACCGTTTTGCCTCATTAATATTGTTTTAGAACTACCCTCTCTGATTTAAACAATAATCTTTACACCCCACATTCAAGTTTATTCCAGCCATAGATTTGTAAAAATGCTTTGATTGGTTGATTGATTTATTTCTTGATGCATTGATTGATTAATTGATGTATTTATTGATGGATGTATTGGTTGGTTGGGTGAGTGAGTGAGTGAGTGAGTGAGTGAGCGAGTGAGTGAGTGAGTTTCTCTCTCTCTCCTCTGGTTTATACAATAATCTTTACAACCCACATTCAATTATATTCGCGCCAAATATGTATAAAAATTCTTAGTACATTGACGAAAATATTTATTCAGAAAAGTGATATATACATATATATAGGTATGTTAGTAGGGGGTTCTGGCTTACGTAGTACTATATTTAATTTGTTTATGATCCAGTGTTGGCTTGATAAACGTCCCTTGCATATCTACTCAAGACCCACACAATGTGTTACATTAAAACCTTACTACTACAAAAAATAGAGATGAGAAAAGGATTCAGATGAGAAATGAGATAACACATAATATCACTAAACGAAATGGTATGAAGGATACTAACGTAGTAGTCATTGCTCATTTTGAAAACATTTTAATTTTAAAAATGACGAAAACAATATATATATATATATATATATATATATATATATATATATATATATATATATATATATATATATATATATAATGGATGAAGACTTTGTCTGCTTGATATACAAATTCCAAAGCAAGGTACAAAACGGTGAGGCTCCTTGAGTGTACTTCGCAATAAGAAGATAAGAGGAGATAAATAAACAATTACTGAACAAAATACAAAAGTAAAAGTAGACAATCTGCATGAGTAATGAATTTAAGGTTAAAGCAATTGAGAGTCGTTCCTTGACAATTAACTTTACTTTGATCATAATTTGAAACAGTTGACAATTTGGTTTTGTGATGATACAGCTAGAGAAAATGGCCAGAATTTTGAAATTTCTGAGTCAAGAGGTATAACGTATTGAATGCAGCGAATGTTGCAACCGAATAAACTTTATGAACATAATAAAGAGAAGTGAATTGGGTGATGTTACTGGACCTTTATTGGACATTTTAGAAACGAAACAAGAGCAAGAAATGAGCATAAGTACGAAGTAAATATTCAACAGTTTTGAAACTTTAAACACATTACTTATATCGGAATCACCTTTTTAGAAGTATTTTATATGCAGTTCTGCCTGATGGAAAAGGATGATCCAGGTATTGAAAACGACGAAAACAGTATTTGTGAAGGATACTACGTAAATAGTATATAATTATGTTCATGTTGCAGTCATTAAAACAGCTGGATAAAAGAAAGGTTACAAAATTAACGAGATATTAATTTGCTCAGGCTATATTATCGCAGGAGGCACATTATTTCCATAATGAATGAAGTGGCATTGTACGACGAGAAGTGATTCTTTTCTTGACATCATAAATAAATTACTTTATGGACACTTGAGCATAACGAATTAAACGTACACCAATGCTTAATGTGTGCTGTATTGAAAAGAATCTCAAGTCTCATCAACAGTTGGGGAGTTGGGGGTCTTCTAGCAATGTATCTAAAATGTCACGTGCACATGATCTCTGACGAGATCGTTTTCAGTGAGTTGGTATCCATTGATCTCTTGTTCTTGGTATATGAGATCACAAAAACGTGTGTTTTATCCGAAATCTTTGATTACAGTTTTATATCTTTTACACGTATAAAATACATTTTTTAATACTATGTTCAATATAAAAGTTTACCAAAATCACGTAAGAGCCGGGTATAGCTATTTTAAAAATATAATCTTTGTTGTTTTAGTTCATCAAGACGTGATGAAACATAGTCAAATACGTAAATTTCAGCTACTCGCTTAGGTGCTGTTTCAGCTTGTTTTACAATTCAAAACCACTTTTTTAACTGTAGATCCAAATAATGTCCCATGGATGGTTTTTTAAATACCTTTCCTAAATTCACACATTAAAATATACGAGTTAGGTCCACTTAAATCGAGAAGATCGTCATAACACAGAATATATCATGGCATTAAGTTCTGTTCTCACCATTTTGAGTTTGCATATATATATATATATATATATATATATATATATATATATATATATATATATATTGGACTGCCTTTACCAGACCTATGCTCTGGATACACTTATACATAGTTAATACTTCATATAGCTTGGTAGAAAGTCTTCTCCCATAAACACAATGCCGTTATTAGATAGTGATATCGTTGGAGCTTCTCTGGTTTATTGGCAACTAATATGTCTTACATTTTATAACAGTATGTTGAAGACTTTGTGGATAAGCAATTTTACTTTTTGACCTAACAAATAGATGCCTAACACTGCTACGCTACCACCTATCAAATCCTATCAAATAATGTACTGTATTGTTTAGTATTTGTTTCAATCATTTGACGTAGTGTATTTTCACGTAGTGTGGTATCAGCATATTGGGATGTGTTTTGCTATGTGCTTAATTGTTTTAAATAGACCAGTACATACCCTCCATAAGTGAAATATCTGGTAAGGACATAGACACTTCCGATTAGTATGTTCTGCTTTAAACGCTCTGTTTTCCCTTTCTAAACTTAATGTGAACGTGTCACGTTGTTTCCCATATTCAAATCTATAATAATAATAATAATAATAATAATAATAATAATAATAATAATAATAATAATAATAATCATATTAATGATGATGATAATAATAATAACCATGAGGACTTTGTATAGCGCCTAATATTTAGAAGCTCTAAGCGCTTTACACCATCTATAATGATAAGACTACACTAAACAAAAGACAAAAATTATGAAATTTTAAAACATAAAAACATGCTGAGAACATTTAAGATACAAAACATTATTTGGTCTCTAAGTTTGTTCCTGCAGTCGAAAAAGGTGAGTTTTAAGAGCACTCTTAAAAGGGACCACTGTGTCTTTGTGTCTAATTTCTATGGGCAATTCGTTCCACATCGCCGGGCCCTTGTATGCAAATGAACGTTGTCCACATGACATTCGTTTTCATAGTGTGAACAATGAGTATACGATTGTCAGAAGAAGAGAGTAATTATCTTGCTGGTGACATACCCTCCACACATGGATGAGGCCGGATAGGTATGTTGGACTGGAGTCTGTCAGTGAAACATAGCACAAAAAACAAATTTTGTGTTTGATTCTGTATCGATTTGATAGCCAGTGTAAGGTACAGAGCAGTGGTGAGGTGTGCTCTCATCGAGGTACTCTAAAGATGATCCGAGCAGCTGTGTTTTGAACTTTTTGAAGTTTCTGCAGTAAATATTGTGACAATCCAGACAGAATTGAGTTTGCATTATCCTTTCGCCACTTGTCATGTTACCTTTTAATGGATCCTCGCTAACCTTGTTTTTATCTTGCTTTTGTCTTCCTATCTTCCAATCGTTTGGCAAGGAAAGTTGAAAAATTAACTAAACATGTTACGCAAAATGACTTGTAATGTTACTTACTAGTAGTAAAAGTAATTGGAAATTTAACTGAGTCTGTGATGAAAACCGACTCCGAAATATGTTGAAAGTTTGAAAAAAAACTATTTAGCAACATTTTATGCAAATTTAGTTAAAATCAGTATCAGTGATGTACATGGATCAAAGAACATCAAAAGGAAGCTGCCTGCCAAGATAATGAGAGAAAAAACACAGTGTTGCGTGTTAAGGCTCTTACAAAACGTAACAAGAAAAGGTGAAGACAGAAAGCTTATAAAATTTGACAAATAATTTATTTCCAATGGGGAAAAAAGGTAAAAATGAGAGAAAGAACGTGCGATTCGACGAATCACATTCAAAAATAATCCATGATTAATCCAAGAATTAAAAAATAGAAGTCCTAGTAATTAAATGTCCTAATGACACTGAGTTAGAATCCCTATGTAATCCAAAATGGAAGTTTATGTATGATGTGGTCAGCATCGTACTGATGTGTCAACAGTTCTTTGTTGAATCACAGAAAACAATATTCGAGTGTTCTAATTCGCTATAAATTTTAATAACTGTCCTTGTCAAAGAATTAATTTAGAACATAATTATTTACAGCGAAAATAATCTGTTGGACACCAAATAATTTGAAAAAAAAAATACAATAATTGGCCCAGAAACGGGTTACAATATAAAACTCTTTAACTTATCAAATGTTAAGTCACTAAACACAATTCTTTCTCAAAATATCTATAATAAATCTAGCTACATCGCAAAACAGTGGGTCAGTACTCTGGGGAAAAAAAACTAATTGAAACATGATTTGTCACGTACTTCAAGTATGGACTCGATTTCATCTATGAATTTAATACTGGATTCGACATAGACCTGATGATAATAGTATGCGCTCCACCCTTGTATCCCGCGAACTAGCATCAGATCACCTCTGCAATATATGCGATCTAGATGTATCAGTCCCTAACCCTCCACCTTTATTTTGCTACTAATAGAAACCTCTGTATTATAAATAGAACGAAACTAATGCATGGCATCCAAGCAAACCTAACAACTTGTTTACCTCCTACAGCAGAACAACTTGATAACTGCCTGCGTTCATTGCTTGAAAAACATGCCCCAGCCACCAAGTGTTGAGTATCATTTCTAATGTGTTCACCGTGGTATAGCATTGTTAGGTACTAGCTTCGCACTGCTAAAAGACATCGCCGTAAAGCAGAGAGTCGATAGCATTCCACCAGACTTACTACTCATAAACAAATCTATGAAGCCGCTAAGAACAAAGTCAAAAACATAGTCCATTTAGCCACATTATCCCACTTCTTTACTAAGATCACGGAGAGTTCCAGCTGCGAAGAGCTCATTTAGCTAACTAGCAAACTAATGCCAATGAACAAATGTACACCACATCCAACTACCTTATCTCCAGTAGACCTTCCAGACCAATATGCAAATTGCTTCCGTGACATAGTACAAACCATTTGAGATACGCTTGACAACACAATTTCAATTGACTCATTTTAACCATACAGTTACGAAACAGAATTTCAGCGACAACCGTTAGGAGCATTTGAACCTGTCTCTATGGATTTAGTATGACAAAGCCTGACGAAGAGTGCACCAAAGTCATGTGAACTTGACTCAATTCCAACATCACTGCTGTTCGAGTGCTTATATCCAATAGTGCCTTCATTAACTGATGTTATTAATATTTCTCACTCATGCGGGGAATTCCCATCATTTTTCAAAACTGCCATCTCTGCCGACGAAAACCAACACTTGACCATAACTATTTAAAAAAAATGAACGACCACTGTCTAATCTCCCGTTCATATAAAAAGTCTTAGAAAAAGTCGTTCTAACCCAACTTGTATCTCATTTGAATTCAAAGAGTCTTCTTAGCAATGTAAAGTCTGCATATAGCCCTTGCCACAGTAATGATACTACTCTTCTGAAAGTAGCTAATGACAATCTCTGTGCTTTGGAAGATTTCAGTCATCCTCCTCCTTGATTTGTCTGTAGCATTTGACACAATGTATTTGTCATTCATTCACAGTGGTTTAAGTCCTATTTATTAAACAGGACACATGTTGTATCTGCAAATGGAATACACTCCAACGGAGTTGATCGATGTTGTGGTGTTCCACAAGGGTCTGTTCTTGGACCTGTTTCCCGCATTCAGTACTCTCAGCCGTTCTCATGTGTCATAGATCATCACCGAGTGTCTCACTAATTGTACGCTGATGACACCCAAATATACAAGTCTAGCCACCACTGTAGTTGATGCTACGATCTAAGGAGTAGAGAGGTGCATTTCTGATGTTAAATCATGGGTGACATGTAACAAGCAGCAGATGAATGATGATACAACTGAGGCCATTCTGATCACAATACAAAGACTCTCTCATTCAGATCCTTTACCTCAAACAATAAATATGAGCACCACCATCATTAAATTCGCACAGTCAGTACGAAACCTAGGTGTTACTCTAGACAATACTCTCACGTTGCACCAACATGTCATGAAACATAGGCGAGGATGCATATCTTTAGCTGAGACGCATCAGCTCCGTTCGCAAATATATTTCGGTTGATACCACTAAAATAGTTGTGTGTTCACTGGCACTTTCAAGGCTGGACTATTGTAACTCAATTCTGTCTGGTTCGTCTTAATTTCTAATCCAGAAACATTAAAAACTTCAAAATACAGCTGATCGCATCATCTTTGGAATCCCACGATCAGAGCACACCTCCCCACTGATCTGTACCCTACAATGGCTATCTATTCGATCCAGAATCAAACACAAAATGTGTTCTCTGTGCTATGTTTCAAGGACGGACTCTAGTCCAACATACCTATCTGGCTTCACCCATGTGTACACGCCAGCAAGATAATTACACTTCACTTCTGACAATCGTATACTCAATGTTCCCACTATGAAAACGAAATCATATGGACAACGTTCTTTTGCATACCAGGGCCCAGCAATATTGAACGAATTGCCCATTCAAATTAGAAACACTGCGATCCTTTTTAAGAGTGCTCTTAAAATTCACCATTTCCTACTGCAAAAACAAACTTAAAGACCTAATAATGTTTCGTACCTTAAATATTTTCAGCATTTGTTATGTTTTCAAATTTCATGCTTTTGTTTGTTGTTTTTATGTAGTCATTTTATTATAGATGTATAGCGCTTAGAGCTTTTAAAGATTAGGTGCTATACAAATAGTATATATATATATATATATATATATATATATATATATATATATATATATATATATATATATATATATATATATATATATATATATACCGCTCGGATGCAGGATATTGCTTCCATTGCTTTCGTATGATGTTTTCTAATTATTGCAACTTAGTAGGTCATCTCCATTTTGTTGTTGTTGCAGGATTTCAATAGGACGGGTTCTGGGGCCTAGCGTTGACAAATAAAAGGAGTTGTCTTGGAATCTTAAACGTATTCATTTGCATCTCTTCATTGTATTATTAACAGTATTATGATTACCTAGAAGACCCAGTTTTACCTCCTTAGAGGTATGACATCATAGACATGTTGGTAGATGAATAGGCCATATACTGATAAACGTCATTTAGCAAGTGGGTGTTCTAGACGGATAAAAATGGGGAAAGATTACTGAATGATACCGATCAATTTCTACACAGATTTAAAGATATGCTCAGTTTGGATAACAAAGCATGGTATTCGTGGAATCCGTGCAGCTCGTTCACAGAGGGAGGATGTCAGTCAGTAGCCGTGAGTATTGGCCACACGAAATGTATATTATTGCACAAGAAAGTAAAGCAACAACTAATCGTGCATACCCATAGCTATGTTTTTTGCTATTGATGTTATCGCTGCTGTTTTGTGTGTGCGTGCGTGTGTGCCTCACATGCGTGTGTGTGTGTGTGTGTGTGTGTGTGTGTGTGTGTGTGTGTGTGTTGGCGATACAAATATAGAATGTCATCATATATAATAATCCATCCTTCAAAAAGTATTTCTTCTCCTTCTTCTTATGCATTTTGTACCTAATCGTCCAATATCAGATTAAAGTTTGTTTACATTATCATAATTAAAAATATGTGACATATATATATATATATATCGTTTAGTTTATTTACAAAAAACATCAGGATCTCTTTTGCAATAAAAGTGTTTCGATATTATGAAAATATTATATCTAGATGTATTAACAATAACAACGAGATCATTTGCGTCATAACTAATTACATTTATATCGATCAGATCGAAACACACTTCAGAAAGAACTGAATTTGAAAGATTACTGTCAGTTAATGATACTGATTATGTTTTCGTTCATTATCTTTCTTTACGTTTCTACTTTTTTCAGGTTTGTGAGATAGGACCCATCATGCCCAATCCTGATTATATCGATCTTGGAAATCAGGATTCTTCGTGGTTTCATGGCGAGAATGGTCAGCTTATTCTCAGCTACCACGATCCTAATAATACAAGGCAAGACATGTTTTATTTATTTCGTAGTTGATTCAAATGTTAAATACCGTTACTACGTTTAAACATTCTTTTCTTCAAAACCTGGATGCAGAACAAAATGTGCTTTCATCTCTTAAGCATGAGCACTACTTCCAGTGACGTTTGCAAGCTTTACTGTGCATATTATGTTAACCTTTAACCTATTAAAGCTGTGGAAATCAAACGGCCTTATTAACCGACCGTGTAAATACTCAACATGCAAATAGCTCCTCTTCAGGTATGGAAAACTGATTTAGTCTACAAAAGCATTGGAGAGCAAACAGAGCCCCATTTCATCGGATATTTAATGAGGAAGAGTAACTTTAAAAAAGGAGATAATTTCCTCAAAAAGAAGACCAAACACAAATATGATACTATGAAACAAAATTTATTATAAACATCGACAATGAATGACATATCATTTTTATGTTATTTGTGAAATACTCTTGACACAAAATTTGTTCTGGTTACTACTTTTCTTTGACGGACTCCTGTCCAACATACCAATCTGGTCTCCCCCATGTGTATACACCAGCAACATACTTACGCTCCTCTTCTGACAATCATATACTCATCATTCCCACTATGAAAACGAAGTCATATGGACAATATTATTTTCAATACCCGGGCCCATCAACGTGGAATGAATTGTCCATTGAAATCATACAAAAGACACATTGATCATCTTCAAGAGTGCTCTTCTTAAAACTCTTCGTTTTCGACTGCATGAACAAACTAAAAGGTCTAAAAATGTTTCTTAGCTTAAATATTGTCAGCATTTTTTATGTTTTCTAATTTCATGGTGTGTTTTGATGTAGTCATATCATTATAGATGTTCTAAAGCGCTTAGAGCTTCTAAAGTTTAGTTGCTATACAAAGTCCTCAATAGTAGTAGTAGTAGTAGTAGTAGTAGTAGTAGTAGTAGTAGTAGTAGCAGCAGTAGTAATAGTAGCAGTAGTAGTAGTATTTTATTATTATTAGTAGTAGTAGTATTTTTACAATGATTATTATTATTATTATTATTATTATTATTATTATTATTATTCACTACTGATAAATTAATGAATAGTTGAATTCATGAGAATATAGCGTCCTACAACGTATATAAAGAAGAAATGTGTAAAAGACAGGAATATATAGGTATGTACCGTCCTACAACGGATATGAATTGAAATGTGTAAGAGACAAGAATATATAAGCATATATCGTCCTAAAACGTATATAAAGTAGAAATGTGTAAGAAACATAGGAAAATAAAGGAACTTGCCATACAACAGATAAAGAGTTTAAATGTTTAAAGCCAAAATATCGTATAGGATAAAACATCTGAATAGTACTGAATCTTGAAAAATGTTGGTCTTAAATATCTTTGGTTTCCATTGTTACAACCCTATGGTCATCAACTAAGTAACAGAAAGGTACAAAACCAGCAAGTTTTGTACAACATAACAAAGAATTTAAATATTAAAGTTATAAAAGAAAGTGTGAGAGTAACTTTAAGTATTAAGAAGTGAATACAAAATAAGCTTAATAACGTTCTATGATGTCCTAAATGAATGAACAATTCTGTATAAACTTTCAAAACCAGAAATGTACTGGTCCGCGAAGAATCGTCAAGTTGTCAAGATGGCTTCGTCCAGAACTCCTTCGATTAATTCACAACAGTTCCAAAATAATAGTATAGTTCAAATAATGAGCACTTTCTATTTCGACTGTAACGTTCAAACAAATGCTTTTTTCCTCTCGGATAATATCAAAGTTTAACATAAAACCCGTCTGCAGACTTACTACAGGAATACAAGAAATGAGAATGAATCCAAAATCGTAATGAAACGGATTCTCTATTATTTCCTTATATACACCTTCATATATATATATATATATATATATATATATATATATATATATATATATATATATATATATATATATATCACATTTTACCCCAACGGATCATACGACTCATTTTGCCTTGAGTTTGCTTATTCACGTGACCAAGCCCCCCCCCCCCCCCGACCAATGATAAGTTACTGAATTCTTCTAGCTAGAAACGTTGAAACCCCAACGGCCAATGAGAAATTATCCAAAAGCGCCGTTAAGGATTGTTATTGAGTTTATTATTAATATATTAATAACCGTCCTATGTAATTTTCGCTCTTACTAGACTAAGGTGACGTAAGCAAAATTTCACTTAAGACATTCTGTACAATTTGCTTCCATGAATAATAATTGCAAAAATTAAATACAATCATGCACCAGGAGTTGCACGAAATAAAAATATACATCACACAATTAAAAGCAGATATTATCAGCGTAAAGTCAGCTTACGAGAAATGTAATTTCTCCATCGAACTGAGAAACCCAGCCTTTTTTTTGTTACGTGTAAGAATTATTTCGATGTTAATCGGACATCTCTGTGATTCAGCATGTTTCAGTCGAAAGCTGCAACACAAGATTTGATGATATCACTAATTTAAACATAAGAATCCAAATGGGTAGGGAGGAATTGTGAAGGGTTAATTGTTTCGGACAGAACAGTGGTATGAGATACGGGCTGTTGATATTTGGTAGCGAATATATAATCATCGAGTCCATTTCAAACATAGAAGTGCAAGAATGTGTAATTCTGATACATCGAGAAATATCAATTATATTCTAATTATGGTATTACGTCCACGTGACGTTTTTTGAAAATGTACTGTCTGAAATAGCTTGTTAGTAACAATAACGATGGTCGTGGTAGTGATGGAAGTAGTGATGAAAGGTAAAACACGTCATGTGGCATTAGACAAATTTCATTACAGTTGCTAATATGCAAAAAGCATGACTATGATTACTAAAACGTGTGAAATATAATTTTCTTCAGACGGAAATATGCTATTCTAATTTCAGAAGAGTTAACATCACACTATTATGCGATGGGGGCAGGGAAGGGGATCTTACGATTTCGGGACCAATAAATTCGACATCCGACATCGTAAGCGACCTTTATATTTGATTGTTTTTGAATAATATTGTCTTGTGTTTTAATTGTTGGTGTGTTTGTTTTTAATGTTTACCTGATGGTTATAAGAGAAACATGGCAGTAAAGATATAGCAAATGATAATATGTCATTAACCAAAAAAAAAAGGATTTCTTTCTTCAAAAAAGAATAATTAATGCGGTTATTTTCGTGCCAATACGAAATCTAATTCATTGTTTTCTTGCAAGTTCCCCTTAGAGAAAAAACCTCTAAACCAGGGAAAGTCATTTTGGAGGACGCGAATATGAGGGAAATAAAACTGGTTGATAAAAATTTCATATTCATCTAAACAAGTGATGTAACTGCTTTGTTACTTGATATATTAGGGAAAAATTAAGTGTCAATTTAACAGCATGATGCTGAAACCTTACCTTATTGACTCGTAATCTCTATTGAATTAAGGTCTTCAATTAGTATGTTTTGAAAAATATCTTTACAACCGAGTAAAATATAATGGACAAGGGTTTTTCATCACCCACCCCTTGACTAACCCAAACTTAGCTTCCGTATGAAAACATTAGTTTATAACCTTACTTACCCAGTAATCCAAATGTTTACCCATATCGTTTACCGTAGGTTATAGCTTTGTATTGGCAATCTATTATCACTCATCTTAATTTAATTTGAGCCAGTGCTTGAAAATTCTCCTACATCTTACTAACTGCATCGATATTCTGCCTAATTCATTAAAGATAAATTCGTTTGGTGTGTGTTTTGTAATACCATTGTTACGTGCTTAGGCTCGAATAAACAGTAGCATAGAAAGAGTGAAAATAACAAGCTTGTAAAAACTTAATAAACAATTTATTGAGCACAAATATTTTCCAGAAAAGAAAAATAAACTTACGGTCTTAAGAATCAATTCCAAAAATTAATTCAAAATTAATTCAAAATATAATCCACTAGTGAAATTGCAAAAGTCCTGGTAATAAAATATCCTAATAATTCCCAGTTCGAATCTTAGTGAAACATCCATGATGGAAGGCGATGTCACGTGATGAAGTCAG